>OW121741.1:15734622-15852122 GCA_933228675.1 Stomorhina lunata
TTTTTATAGGAAATTTTTCAAAAATTTCCTATTTTTATAGGACATTTTTCAAAAATTTCCTATTTTTATAGGAAATTTTTCAAAAATTTCCTATTTTTATAGGAAATTTTTCAAAAATTTCCTATTTTTATAGGAAATTTTTCAAAAATTTCTTATTTTTTATAGGAATTTTTTAAAAAATTTCTTATCTTTATAGGAAATTTTCCAAAATTTCTTATTTTTATAGGAAATTTTTCAAAATATTTCTTATTTTTATAGAAAAGTTTTTAAAAATTTCTTATTTTTATAGAAAATTTTTCAAAAATTTCCTATTTTTATTGGAAATTTTTCAAAATTTCTTATTTTTATAGGAAATTTTTCAAAAATTTCCTATTTTTATAGGAAATTTTTCAAAAATTTCCTATTTTTATAGGAAATTTTTCAAAAATTTCCTATTTTTATAGGAAATTTTTCAAAAATTTCCTATTTTTATAGGAAATTTTTCAAAAATTTCCTATTTTTATAGGAAATTTTTCAAAAATTTCCTATTTTTATAGGAAATTTTTAAAAAATTTCCTATTTTTATAATAAATTTTTAAAAAATTTCCTATTTTTATAGGAAATTTTTAAAAAATTTCCTATTTTTATAGGAAATTTTTCAAAAATTTCCTATTTTTATAGGAAATTTTTCAAAAATTTCCTATTTTTATAGGAAATTTTTCAAAAATTTCCTATTTTTATAGGAAATTTTTCAAAAATTTCCTATTTTTATAGAAAATTTTTCAAAAATTTCCTATTTTTATAGGAAATTTTTCAAAAATTTCCTATATTTATAGGAAATTTTTCAAAAATTTCATATTTTTATAGGAAATTTTTCAAAAATTTCCTATTTTTATAGGAAATTTTTCAAAAATTTCCTATTTTTATAGGAAATTTTTCAAAAATTTCCTATTTTTATAGGAAATTTTTCAAAAATTTCCTATTTTTATAGGAAATTTTTCAAAAATTTCCGATTTTTATAGGAAATTTTTCAAAAATTTCCTATTTTTATAGGAAATTTTTCAAAAATTTCCTATTTTTATAGGAAATTTCCTATTTATATAGGAAATTTTTCAAAAATTTCCTATTTTTATAGGAAATTTTTCAAAAATTTCCTATTTTTATAGGAATTTTTTCAAAAATTTCCTATTTATATAGGAAATTTTTCAAAAAATTCTTTTTTTTATAGGAAATTTTCAAAACTTTCTTATTTTTTAAGGAAATTTTTCAAAAATTTCTTATTTTTTAAGGAAATTTTTCAAAAATTTCTTATTTAATTTCTTATTTTTTAGAAAATTTTTCAAAATTATCTTATTTAAATAGGAAATTTTTCGAAGATTTCATATATTAATAAAAAATTAATAAATAAAAGAAAAAGTTGTTAAACAATTCTTGCTGTTAACACTTGAGGGACTTTTAAAAAAGTGTGAATTTGCATGTTTATTAAGATAAAATACAATTTTTATTTGAATTCTTGAATATTAAATTTTTCTCCTTTTTCAATTTTTAACCCTTAAATTTTAGGTGTCTATATAATCGTTTCAAACAAAAATGATTGTGTGAAATTTCTAAGATGTTTTCTTACTTTTCTGAAAATTTAGCTTAATTTCCTAAAATATCTCACATTTTGTAAGATTTTTAGTAAAAAATACGAATAATAATTTTTTTGTAATTATACTCATTGTTCATTTTTATCCCTAAAATTTAGAGTTATCTTTTATTAGTTTTCAACAGAAATTATATTATAAAATTTTTAAAATGTTCTCTTACTTTTTGCAAAATTCCGCTTAATTTCCTAAAATATTACAGATTTTATCAGACATTTAGTGAAAAATGAATTTTAATTTTTTTTTTCTAACTTCCACCACCATTTACGGGTATTGCATAATAAATTTTGGCTGATATATATATGTATCGCATAGAAATGTTGGTCTGAAACCTCCTTAAAGTATGCATATTGCTTTAGAATTACTTCCAAGATCCAATATTCTGCACTAGCGTTTTGAATGCATGATCATTAGGGTATCAGTTATTTTTCAAAATTGGAATTTGTTTCGCGTCAACCCCCAGATTGGTTTGAATTGCTAAAAAAGGGGAAAGCGTGCCCTTGTTCCGCCCAAACTGTAAAAATTGAAATTATTTCTCGAAAATCTATGATTTTAAATCAATAATGTGAGGAAACGGTTCATGGTATCAATATCAATTTTTGTGAGTTTTATTCTTCCATTTATTTGTTTTATGACACCGAAATTTTCAAAAACTCAAAAAATGATTTTTGAAACCGATCCTAGGAAAAGGTATAATTATCTAATATAAAAAAAAACTAAGTATGTTTTATAATATTTAGACAAAACTCAAGTATTTAGTACTTAAAGGCCTTAGAATTGTAGATCATGCCTTATTTGGGAATTTTTCTATTCTAAAGTAAATTTTTTGCAGCATATCCTTAGGCTTATTTCTTAGGTTACGAATTTTGGGGAATAAATTTAAATATATCCAACACTATTTTTTTAGTTAGTTGATTTAAAATAGAGCTATTTTAGTTCCCTTTTATATATTATATTTATTTTTTTAATAATTAATTTTTTTTTTTGATAAAATTTTATTATAACCAAAAATACTCCCATTTTTCCCCATACAAATAATTTTTACAGTTTGGGCGGGTCAAGGGCAAGCTTTTCCCTTATCCGATTGAGCTCAAATTTTCAAGGAACTATTTTTTTTAAACAGATCGAACCAATCTGGAATGGTTAATTTCATAAGTTTTCATATTTTCTTAAACTTAGAAAAAATTTTAAAATTTTTCAATCAATTTTGTGCTTCAAAATTTTATGAAGACTTTAAAATGGTTTCCAAAAATTTAACTAAGCATTTAATTTTCATTAAATCTTAGTAATTTCTTAAAAAAAATTAAAATTTTGTTACATTTTTTGAAAGTTTTTTTTTTTTCTATAAAATTATAAATTTTTTTTGTGATTTCACTAGGCTTTTATATTCTTTGTATCAAACTTTTTTCAACTATTTTTCTTGTTATTAAAACTTTGAAATGTCTAGTTTATATACCAAAAATTTCATTCAATTCTCATAATTTTTTCATATTTTCTTAAACATTTGGAAAAAGGTCTTTACCAAAAAAAAAAAAAAAAAAAAAAAAAACCTTTTTTTATCTATAATTGCCATCATAATTTCTTCTGGTAATTAACTTTGTATATATTATAAGATTTCTCAATAATTAAACAAACTTGTAACTTTTCTTGTCATCTAAATTATATTTTTTCAAAGTTAATAATTTGTCTTTACTTGGGGTGTGGGCTCTGTAGCTTAGTCATGTTCAAATGAAGTTTTGAGATCCCCTTGGTTTATAGCAAATTAATAAGGAAATTAGCACTTAAATGTTTACTTAAGCATAACAATTTTGTTGTTGTTATTTTCAAAACGACAACAAAATAAACAATATGTAGGTATTTTTGAAACGAAAAAGACCATTCATTCATTTTATTCCATCATTCCGTCATAAAGTCATTTCAACTTTAAAAGAAAGAAATTTTAGAATGCACTCAAGCATTCCATTTCATACATAAAAGACCCGGACGTTTTAAAGCTGTAAGAAGAAAAAAAACTCAGAACTTATATTCTTTCCCAAATCATTATAAAACTGGGAAACAAAACAACAATTTGGTTTAATTAAAAAATTGGAAACAAAAGTTTTTTTTCTGAAGAATATAAATATGAAAGCAAATCATCCCGCATCTACCATAAACATATGATTGATTCCCAAACAAAGGTTGACTCAAGAGTCACTTCACATGAAAGAACTTTATTTGTTTTTTTTTTCTTCAGTTTTGAGACAAAAAAATAACAAATTTGTAACAGAATTAAAAAAGCCAATGAGGCCTAACCGTCAGTTTGTATTTAAATATTTTTTTCCTCTGAAAAATTTATGAAGCTTGAAATGTGGATTTCTGGTGCAAAAGGAAGGGAATTTCGTTCCATCATAAAAGCAGGAAAATAGGAACAGGAAGTCAAAAAAACACTTCCCTAGAATACGAACTTATAACAGAACTTTTGTTGACTTAGTCAAAAATATTTTAATTTTTTTGACTGAATAAAAAAAAGTGTTAAAATTTCTTTTGTTATAAAAAATAAGTTAGTGTTAAAATTTTTTCTAAATTTTTTGTACATTTAAAGAAAACACTATAAAGCTTTTATAACAAAAAAAAAAGTTTGAAAAAGTTTCAAACTCTGTTAGTTATAGACCAACGAAATCCGAAAATTTCAACTATTTCTTTATAACAAATTTCCCATTCATTTTTTTAATTATTTTGGCCTTAATGATATAGTCAAGAGGTTTTATACTCTTGACTATTCTCAACAAATTCGGGGGGAGGACTCAAATTTGTTGATTCTTAAATTTCTGAAAATGTAAAAATTTTAAATGTTATAAAAATTATGTCATAGTGGAAAAAATATTAATATTCTTTTATATTTTTCAAGTAAGCACTCCAAAGCTTTAATAACAAGAAAAATAGTTTAAGAAATTTGAAAAATAAGCTAAATATGGAATCTCAAAATTACTAATAGGTTTCCCTTAATTTGACATTAAATTTTTCTTAAAATTCTTTGTCTTCAATTTAACTATATCTAATATTGGCACTTGACCTCCTTTGACAAAATAATCTAATGAATAAAATTTTAGTTGTAAAAGATTAAAGTTTTCTTAATTTGCTTTTTTGAAATTTTTTTTTTGATATCGAAAATTTTCTATAGGAAAATTTTGTATCGAAAATTTTTTATAAAAAATTTTGTATAAAAAAAGTTTGTATAGAAAATTTTCTTTAGAAATATTTTAAATCGAAACTTTTCTAATAAAAATTTCATATTGAATTTTCTATAGAAAAATTTTATATCGAAAAAAAAAAAAAATTTATGTTAAAAATTTTTTTTTTTAATTTCTTATAGAAAACTTTTACATCAAAAATTTTCCATAAAAAAATGTTATATCAAAAATTTTCTTTAGAAAATTTTCTACTGAAAAATTTTTTATCAAAAATTTTCTAAAAAAAAAAATTTGTATCGAAAAATTTTATGTCGAAAATTTTCTTTCGAAAAATTTTGTATCGAAAATTTTCTTTAAAAAATTTTTATATCAAAAATTTTCTATAAAAAATTTTGTATCGAAAATTCTTTTCAGAAAAATTTTGTATCGAAAATTTTCTATAGAAATATTTTATGTCGAAAATTTTCTATAGTAAAATTTTATAACGAAAAATTAAAAACAAAAAAAAATTATATTAAACATTTTTTACAGAAAACTGTTACTTGATTTTTCCATAGAAAAATGTTCGAAAATTTTCTACGGAAAAATTTTTTATCGAAAATTTTATCGAAAAATTTTATGTCGAAAATTTTCTTTCGAAAAATTTTGTATCGAAAATTTTCTTTAAAAAATTTTTATATCAAAAATTTTCTATTTAAAATTTTGTATCGAAAATTCTTTTCAGAAAAATTTTGTATCGAAAATTTTTTTCAGAAAAATTTTATATCGAAAATTTTCTAAGAAAAAATTTGTATCGAATATAAAAAAATATCGAGTATTAAAAAATTTTATATCGAAAATTTTCTTTAAAAAAATTTTACATCAAAAATTTTATATAGCAAAAAATTTATAGAAAAAATGTATAGAAAACTTTTGTATCAAAAAATTTTATGTCAAAAATTTTAGTTAGAAAAATTTTGTATCGAAAATTTTCTAAGAAAAATTTTCTAAAGAAAAATGTTATATCGACAATTTTCTTTAGAAAAATTTCATATCGAAAATTTTCTACGGAAAAAAATTTTCCATTAAAAAATTTTTCATCAAAAATTTTGTACTGAAAAATTTCGTATCGAAAATTTTATTTAGAAAAATTTTGTATCAAAAATTTTATTTCGAAAATTTGCTATAGAAAAATTTTATATAGAAAATGTTATATCGAAAATTTTCTTTAAAAATATTTTATATCAAAAATTTTCTATAAAAAAGTTTTATATCGAAAATTTTTTGTAGAAAAATTTAACGTCGAAAAAATTTATATTGAACATTTTCTTTAGAGAAATTTAATATCGAAAGTTTTATACTGAAAAATTTTATATAGAAAATTTTCTACAAAAAAATGTATATCAAAAATTTTCTATAGAAAAATTTTGCATTAAAAATTTAGTTTAAAAAAATTTATATAGAAAATTTTCTATAAAAAAAATTTGCCATTAAAAAATTTTTCATCGAAAATTTTGTACAGAACAATTTCAAATTGAAAATTTTCTTTAGAAAAAATTTGTATCAAAAATTTTCTATAGAATAGAAAATTTGCTATAGAAAAATTTTATATTGAAAATTTTGTATCGAAAATTTTCTATAGAAAAATGTTATATCGAAAATTTTCTTTAAAAATATTTTATATCAAAAATTTTCTATAAAAAAGTTTTATATCGAAAATTTTTTGTAGAAAAATTTTACATCGAAAAAATTTATATTGAAAATTTTCTTTAGAAACATTTAATATCGAAAATTTTATACTGAAAAATTTTATATAGAAAATCTTATATAAAAAAAAATTTATATCAAAAATTTTCTATAGAAAAATTTTGCATTAAAAATTTTGTTTAAAAAAATTTTATATCGAAAATTTTCTTAAGAAATATTGTATATCAAAAATTTTATAATAAAAATTGTGTATCGAAAATTTTCTATAGAAAATTTTTTTATATTAAAAATTTTCTTTAGAAAAAAGTTACATCGAAAATTTTTTATAGAAAAATGTTACAACGAAAATTTTCTTTAGAAAGTTTTCTACTCAAAAATTTTCAATAAAAAATTCTCCATTGAAAAATTTTATGTCGAAAATTTTCTTTAGAGAAATATCATATGGAAAATTTTCTACGGAAAAATTTTATATCATAAATTTTCTATATTTTATTTTATATATTTTCGATGAAGAATTTAATTTTATTTTTTTATTTTCGATAAAAATTTAATTTAATGGAAAATTTTTTATTTAATTTTTTCAAAAATTTTCCATTAAAAAATTTTTCATCGAAAATTTTGTAAAGAAAAATTTCGTATCTAAATTTTTCTTTAGAAAACTTTTGTATCGAAAATTTTCTATAGAAAAATTTTTTTATAGAAGAATTTTATATCGAACATTTTCTAAAGAAAAATTTTGAAACGGAAAAATTTTCTATCAAAATTTTTCTATAAAAAAAATTTATATCTAAAATTTTCTATGGAAATATTTTGTGTAGAAAAATTTTGTATTTCGAAAATTTTCTATAGAAAGATTATATTTCAAAAGTTTTCTATAGAAAAATTTTATATTGAAAATATTCTATGGAAACATTTTATATGGAAAAAGTTTATATTGAAAATTTTCTATAGAAGAATTTTTATTAAATATTTTCTTTAGAAAAATTTCATATCCAAAAGTTTCTACGGAAAACTTTTATATCAAAAATTTTCTGCAAAAAAAACATTTATATCTAAAATTTTCTTGAGAAAAATTTTATATCTAAAATTTGCTTCAGAAAAATTTTGTATCTAAAATTTGCTTTAGAAAAATTTTGTATCAAAAATTTTGTATTAAAAAATTTTGTATCAAAAATTTTCTTTTTATATCAACAATTTTCTATAAAAAAAATTTGTATTGAAAATTTTATGTAAAAAAATTTTTTATTAAACATTTGCTATAGAAAAATTTTGTATCGAAAAGTAAAAAATGGATTTTCTATAAAAATTAAATAATTCTTAAAAAAAAATTTATTATAAAAAAAAGTGTCCGAATTTTTAAATTTTTACAAAAAATATGAAAGACTTGAAAAATTTGAAAGGTTTTTTGTGAGTTCAAAAAAACACTTTAAAGTTTATATAACTTGAAAAATTGGACAAAAGAGTTTTATTATCCGCTTGTTACAAGCAAACAATGTTACAAAAAAATGTCCTTATTTAAAGCAAGTATAGAAAATTTTCTTTTCCATTGATTTTGAATTGTATCTAATATCCAAACATAACCTCTCTTGGCAACTTAATCTTGTGCATAATATTTCAATTTTAATGTCTGCCTTTTTTATTTTATTACAAAATTACGAGGGAAGTATGAAAACAAGACCCTCCCCAAACCCGGGACTCCTTTAGTTCTCCTCTATTTATATCTTAAAAACCTAAAAATTCCCATACTTTTAAAAATTTTCCTTTAAAGCCTTAATATTTTTATATGGATATACATCTATGAGAAATAAATAGTATTTCTTGTTCACTATTAGTTCCGGTTGATTAAACTTTAATATCCCTAACACGTAAAGGAACAATGAATGGCCAAGAATAAACTGTCACACATTCTCTCTATCTTTCGGTATTTCGTTTCTAATAACAAATGATAGTTATTAGTGGCGACAGCTCTACATGTCGAACAAAAAAAAAAAAAAAATAAACGAAATCGAACACCCATAAAGGAAAAGGCACACGTTATTATTTCGAACGAACCTTTTTTGGGAATTTAAAATTTCTTTTCTAAAAATGTCTGTCTTTCCATTGTCGTTGCGCTCACTGAAAAAGGTATGCGCGCCCCCCATCAGCACACAGGTGTCACACTTCATTTAATTTTTATAGAAATAAAAAAACACAACAAATTCATGTAATTATCGGTAATTGGTTACTTTTGTTCTTTAAATGGTTATTAATTATTTTTAACTAAGAAACACTTTTCTTCCAAAGTTAATATAAAAGAATTTAAGAAATTATTTTGATTTTAATAATTTAAAAATTAATATGCATTTAATGAAAAACCTTTACTTAAAAGGCAGAGCGCTTTCTTTAATCGGGGGAAATCTTTGTTTTAAAATAATTATAATGAGATTTTTTTAACGAAAATTTTATAGAAAACAATTTAATGACTTAAAGGTGTCGCCTAAGCAATTATGAAAAGTTTTCGGGCGGCATAGACAAAGTATTATTCCTTTTTATAATAATTACAAAAAAAATCGTATTTCCAACTTCATTCTCATATTCCTTGATTAGTTTTGAATATTTTTAAACAGAAATACATTTACGTAAACTCTAGAATGTTCTTCAACTATCACAAAAAAAATGGTAAATTTACTTAAATATTACATATTTTATAAGACTTTTAATAAAAACAAAATTTTGAAATTTTTCTAAAAATTTTTTAGACTTTTTCAATATTTTTTAAATTTTGAAAACTAAACCCTTTTCGCCTAGTTAATGTATTCAAACATTAACTTTAACTTTCCCTTGGACTTTTTTAAATTTTTACAAAAATGTACTTTTTGATTTTTAATTTCATTGTTCTCAAAAAGTTTCTAACATTTTTGAACTAAAAAAGTTTTATAAAAACTTTGAAATGTTTTTTTGGCTTTTGTGAAACAAATTTTTAGATTTCATATATTTTTACCAAAGTTATAAGATTTTTAGTAAATTGACCTCAAAACTAATTTTTAAAATTTTTATAAATTTTGTTAAAAATTTGCAGCAAAAAATTTCTACAAAAAAAAAAAAAATAATAAAGTTAAAAAAATTGCTTTAATAAAAGATGTCATTATTTCATTTCGAAAGTTTTGTTGTTTTATTAAACAAATTTAGAAGTTTTTGAAAAAATTTATTTCTTTCTATTTGACGTTTCTTTAAAAGTTTTCAATATTTTTGAATGGAAAAACATTTATATAAACCTTAGAATGTGTTTTGACTTTTGAAAAATACAATTTTTGATTTTATTAGTTTTTACCAAAGTTATGAGATTTTTAGTAAATTGACCTCAAAACAAATATCTAAGGTTTTTTTAAGTTTTGTTAAAAATTTTTATCAAAAAATTTCTACAAAAAAATTTAAGTTTAAAAAACTGCCATATGTCAAAACTTCATTTTTGTTATTTTACTAAACAAATTTGAAAGCTTTTTCTAAACTTCAGATATAAAAAAAAATTTATTTCGCAAAAATTTTCCAATAAAGACATTTTTTGAGAGGATTTTTTTAGATAAAATGTTCTCACAGATAAAAGCTTTTTTTACAAATATGAAAATGAAATATTTATATGAAATATTTATCCCAAAGCTTTCTATAAGTTTTTGATCTTTGATTTTAAAAGCTTTACTCGCAAACTCAGTTTAAAGAAAACTTTTATAAAATTACTTCTCTTGAACTATTTAATATTTTTAGTATTTTTCTACTTTTCAAGCCTTTAATACGAAATATTTATCACAAAGCTTTCTATGAGCTTTTCATCTTTGATTTTGAAAGTTTTACTCTTAAATATAGTTCAAAGAAAAGTTATTTTTCTGTTATTCAAGCTTTTAATATGAAATATTTGTCTCAAAGCTTTCTATAAGTTTTTAATCTTTGATTTTTAAAGCTTTGTTCGCGAGCCCAGTTTAAAGAAAAGCTTTTATTGTAAAAGTATTTCTCCAAAACTTTTTAATATTTTTAGCATTTTTCTGTTATTCAAGCTTTTAATATGAAGTATTTATCGTAATGCTTTATATAAGCTTTTTATCTTCGATTTTTAGAGCTTTACTTGCAAACACAGTTTAAAGAAAAACCTTTATTGCAAGACTTCTCTAAAACTTATAAATATTTTTAGAATTTTTCTCTTATTCTCTTATTTAATATGAAATATTTATCAGAAAGCTTTCTTTATGCTTTAAATCCTTGATTTTGAAAGCTTTACAGTTTATAAAAAAGCTTTTATTATTATGTTTTATTATTATCTCTTGTTCAAACTTTTTTTTTAAGAAACTTAATAAAACTTCAAAACTTGAAATATATTTTTACAATAAAAGCTTAAAGGCAGCTTTCCATGCTAGAAGCTAAATAAATTTTGAATTCAAAGCATTTCTATTTTGGTAAATCTTGTAAAAATTCTAAAACTGAAAAAGGTTTAGCAGCTGGTTCTAAAGAAAAGCTTTTAAAAATGTTTAAGAAATATTTTTACTATAAAAGCTTTAACGCTTGAGAATTTAAAAACAAACTTTACCTAAACATTGACTTCGAATGTTTCAAAGCATTTAATAGTTTTTTTCTATTATTCAAGCTTTTAATATGAAATACTTATCACAAAGATTTTTATAGGCTTTTAGTCTTTGATTTTGAAAGCTTAACTCGCAAACACAGTTTAAAAATGCTTTTGGAACTTATTTTTATTAAGCTGTGGAACTTATTAACATTTTTAATATTTTTCTGTTATTCAAGCTTTTTGACAATAAACTTTATAAAGCTTTGTAAACTCAAGTATTCCTTCAAAATGTTTCCCAACCAAAATTTAAATTCTTTAAAATTTCCTTTTGAATATTTAAAAAAAAAAACTTTAAACTTCAACTATTTTTTCCTTCTATTTTTAAAAGTCTGCCCAAAAACTATGTGGGATTTAGTAACCAAACGAAAAAAAGTCATTTATAGTTTCCCTTGGCCTTCCCAGAAACCATATCTTATTTCCGTTTCCCAAGAAAAAGCAGCAGACTTTTGACGCCGGTTTTCATAGACATTTTTTTTTACTCCTGAAAAAACTTTCATCTTATGTCGTTAGGAAAAAAACAAAAAATTCCCTTTAATATTAACGTCTAGAGGTAGAAACATAACAAAAACTTGGAAAACAATTTTTTGTTTCTTAAACACTTTTTTTCGGGGGGAAATAGTTATTTATTTTATTCATTATTTTGCAAAGTTTCAAAGTAGAAATTTTTTCTTTTCAAAATTTTGAGCAATATGAGGGGGGAAATTTAAGATATCAGACAGTTTTCATTGATGTTTATACTTGCAAAAGAGTGTTAATGAATTTATTGGAAAATTTAGATTTAAAGCTTCAGAGAAATGGAGGAGATAAAAGGCAGGTTTGAGGAAATTGAAGGGTTTAAAGAGAAAAAGCTTTAAAGAAGCTTTTTTGGGCAAATTGGTTTTATAAAGTTGAGGCTGGTGTTATAAACTTTGTTGATTGTGAGGTTTCAAATCTCAGCGGTATCAAAAGCTCATAAATTTTGTGAAGCTTTTGGAAAGCTTTTATATAAAATTAGTTAAATTAACTTAAGAAATGTTTTTTTATTCAAACTTGTTGAATTTTGATTTAAAGTTTGAGAGGAATGGAGGATTTGAAGGTAAGATTCGAAGGAAATGTTGTGTTTAAAGAGAAAAATCTTGAAAGAAGCTTTTTTTACGCACATTGGTTTTATAAAGTTGAGGCTGATATTAAAAACTTTATTGATTATAAGGTAACAAATCTCAGCGGCATCAAAAGCTCACAAATTTTGTAAAGCTTTTGGAAAGCTTTTATATAAAATTAGTTAAATTAACTCAAGAAATGTTTTTTATTCAAATTAGTTGAATTTTGATTTAAAGTTTGAGAGGAATGGAGGATTTGAAGGGAAGATTCGAAGGAAATGTTGGATTTAAAGAGAAAAAGCTTTAAAAAAGCTTTTTTTACGCACATTGGTTTTATAAAGTTGAGGCTGATGTGAAAAATTTTGTTTATTATGAGGTTTCGAATCTCAGCAGCATCAAAAGCTCATATATTTGGCAAAGCTTTCAAAAAGCTTTTTTTTTATTAAATTTAATTGAATAAATATAATTTTTTTTTGAAGAAAAAATTTTACTAACTCAGTTTAACTCTTAAAAAATCTTCAACATTAATTTAAAATTTCTACTTTAACATAATTTTAGCATTAATTCATATATCGGCCTTTTTCTTTTCATTACTTAAATATGCGGACAATTGTTGAATTTAAAACGTTTACATTATAATAAAAATCGCCTTTTGTGTTCCACTTAGAGCAATTGTCGTCATTTATTAATTCACTTGTCATCATTTTAATACCCGACCAGCTTTTTGTCAAAACACTCACTCGCACTCCACATTGCAATGATGGTCATGTGAATTGTTTAACCCAGCTTTAAGCTTTCATCATAAAAACATGAAAAGCCAAACAAAATAACAAAAGCCACGACTTTAACTACAAGATAATTGATCAATTAAATTTGTTGTTATTTATTTAATTCACAGTGAATATTATTAATATTAAACAGCTACAAAGAATAAATTAACTTATAAAGAAAGAGGTGGGCTTTTTTCAAAGCTTTTAATTGTATTTTTCTACAAAAGCTCCGTTATTTTATAATTTTCTTTTCTCAAATATTTGAATTGAAAATAAAAAAAATACCGCTATTACAGAATTTATGAATGAAACATTTTTCTTTATGGCTTTGCCATTTTCCCCCATTTGTAACCAACCACCAGCTGCCTGTGAAAGATGTGAACAGAACAGGTAAACACATCTATCAAAAAGTGGCAAATATAAATTGAAAAACTATAGCCTGAAAACACTAGACACATTACACCTTAGCTTTAACTTTTTTTTTGCTCCAACTTCCATCTAGTTATAGTGAGTATTAAAGAAAATACATTAAACTTTAGCAATTGGAGGGAAAGACGACTGACTGACTGAATGACTGTTAAAGAAACCCCATAGTGTGATTAAAAACTATGTACAAAAATATCTCAGATAAAAACTGAAAAAGCTCATATTTTTGCTCTAAAGCAAGTAAATTCTAGGTCCAAATGTGTTTCGAAATAAAACGACTTGTTTGTCAGCTAAAACGAGACAAAAGTTAAGATTTTTGAAAAAGCTTTTTTTATGAAACTACAACTCAAGTATTTTTCATATCAATTTTTTTGGGAAAATATAAGTTTGCTTTTAAGTAATATTTAATATAACATTTTATATAAAAAAGCTTTTACCAGAAAAAAATTTATAAAAAAATCAAGCACTCAATAAAACGTCTTGTTTCTTAGCTAGAATTAGTTTAAAGCAAAAATTTTTGAAAAGGCTTTTTTATTTACCTACACTTGTAGCATTTTTCATATCAAGCTTTTTGCAAAAATATGCATTTTACTTAAAAGCTTTACTATTTTGTATTCATTTTGTTTCCACCAAAAACAAAAAACCGTTTTCATATAAACCTTTTACATAAATACAACTTATCATTAAAAACATATATCATTTCTTATATTTAATTGAAAAGACTTAATTGTTAGATAACATAGGTCATATGTTGAAAGCTTTAAAAAAGCTTTTATTTAATTCGACATTTTAAGTTTTCTTCATATTATTTCTTTATATATTTAAATAAAAAACTTAATTTTTGGCTAATACACGTCATAAATAAGTTGAAAGCTTTGAAAAAGCTTTTATTTAATCCGACATCTTGAGTTTTCTTCATATTACATCTCATGTATATTATTCTAAAGGTTTATAAAAAAAACTCTGTTTAACTGAAAAGCTTTAAAATTTCATAAGCTTTTTTCAGTCATGAATTCCACCGAATAAATTATAACCAGAAGACAACTTTCCGTAGAAAAACACACAATACTATGAAAGCTTTAGAAAACCTTCGTTAGTTAAATGTCTTTGGAAACCTTAAAAGCTCTTGCATTAAAAAGAATATCACTTTATTAAAACAAAACTTTAATCTTTTAATTTTAAAGGGCTAACGAAGCTAAAATTAAAGCAATTGTTTAGGAAAGTTTAAAATTGAATCAGAAAGACTTAAAGGAAAATCCCTTTTTAAGCTTTAGAAAAACTTTTTACAAAAAAAGTTTTAAGCAATTTTGCGCTAAGAGATTTTTGTATTTATTTTTTGACATCTAAAAAACTTTTAAGCAAAAAAACTAGAATAACTGAAAGCCTTAATAAGCTTTTAATAAGAAAATCAGAAATTTCTTTTTTAGAAGAAACTCCTTTTTCAATTTTCAACTTTTTGGTAGAAAAGCTTTAAATTACGTTTAAAGAGCTTCTGAATCTCGGAATATATTTTCACTCGGAAATAATGAAAGAAATTAATATACTTAAAGAGCTTTTGAAAAAGTTGTTAGGCCTATAAAATCTAAAAAGCATTGAAAAGTTATATATTAAAAAAGCTTTAATTCTTCTTTTTTTGTTAGAAAAGTTTATAAGAAAAGCTAAACCAATTTTGTTATAATAGAAGCTTCAGTTTGAAAAGCTTTTGAATCTTGGAAGTTCTTTTTATTGAGAAACACCAACAGAAATTTATGAGCTTTTAAGCCTTTTGTGAAAAAAACAATAAAACTATCCAAAGGCATTGATTAGATTTATATTTAAAAGCATTATCTTATTAAATAGCTTGAAAAAAGCTTGAAATGCATTTTGACTATAAAAGATTAAAAGCACCTTTCAATACTAAAAGCTTGAAAAAAGCTTTTTATTATTTTGACTTCAAAACTTTTTTATTTTCTTAACTCTCAAAAAAATTGTATAACTAAAAAATGTTTAGCAGCTGGTGTTAGAACCAGCTTTCAAAAAGTTCAAGAAATAGTTTTACTATAAAAGCTTTAATACTCGAGAAATTGAAAAAAAAAGACTTTACCCAAACATTTACTTCCAATGTTTAAATGAATTTAATAAGTTTTTAAATGTTTTAGGCTTGTTTCTATAAAAGAGCTTTTAAATTGCGTTTTTACTGAAACAAAGTGAAGAAGCTTTTTTTCATTTAAGCAACTAAGAATGTTCAAAAATACGGTTTATTTCGAAAACCTTGAAAAAGACGTTCCAGATATGATAGAAAAGTTCTTAAATTATTTTTTCAAAAGAAGCTTTTACGTTTTTTTTTAGATATTTTGTGTTAAAAATTTATAGAATATTAGGAAATAGCTTAGTTTTATATAAGAAAAAGCTTTTACATCATAACAAATACTGGGTCTTCAAGAAATCTTGTCATGCCATAAATAGTTTAAGCGGGTTTGGAAAAGCCTTTTTATTGTGAAAAATGTTTTGTAATTAAAAAATGTAGGAAGCCTGTTTTATTAAACAGCTTCAAAAAAGCTTGAGAAACATTTATACTATAAAAGCTTAGAAGCTTGAAAAAGAGTTTTACCAACATTGACTTCAAAGCATTTTTTTGTATTTACTCTTTAAAATATTGTATAACAAATTTTAGCAGTTGGTTCTACTAAAAAGCTTTTAAAATGTTTTAATGTTCAACTATAAAAGCTTTAATATTCGAGATTTGAAAAAAAAACTTTACCTTAACATTGACTTTAAATTTATTAAAAGTTTTTATATTCTTTCGATTTTTTTTCTACAAAAAAGCTTTTAAATTGAATTTCTATTAAAACAAAGTGAAGAAGCTTTTTTCATTTAAACAACTAAGAATTTTTAAAAATTACTCTTTTGGGAAAACTTGACGAAGTTTTTCCTCCAAGTTTTTTATTGCAAAAGTTCTAAAAGCTTTTAGCTTTCGTAGGTAGCTTTCAAAAGAAATAATTAGGCACTTTTAGACAAATATTTGTTATTGAAAAAGCTTTATCATAGAAAAAGCTCTACACGCTTTTAATCTTGAATTATCAAAGAAAACTTTTGAATTAAAAGATGTTTAGAAAAGCTTGGAGAAGTCTTTCCTCCAGATTTTTTTTATTGGAAAAGCTCTAAAAGATTTAACTTTCAAAAGAAATAACTAGGCAATTTTAGATAAACAAGTTTTGTCATTCAAAAAGCTCTACTAGCTTTTAATTTAGAATTATTGAAGAACGCTTTTAAAGCAAAAGATGTTTAGAAACCCTATATTAAGATAAAGTTGATCGCTAAATAAGCCTTAACATATATTTCTTAAAAATATTTAAGAAAGCTTTTAGCTTTCTAAAAAGCTTTCAAAAGAAAAGATGTTCAAAAAACCTTAAAATCGTTTAGAAAAAACTTTCAAAATTGAATGTTATTAAAAAGATTGAAAATCTTTTTGCCAAAATCCAAACTACAACAAAGCTATTTGATATGTCTTACACTACCCAGAATATTGTGTAGCGCCCTGCTTAAGTTAAAAACAAAAAACCCACAGAAAAGAAACATAAAACAAGAAATGATGTTCATTTTTCTTTGCCAGCCTTTTAGAGTAGATGAAAAATTGTATTAAAACAAATATAAGCCAAAAGGCTTATGCTTTAAAGGCAGCCTGTCTCTATGTCCGTCCGTTCGTTCATGAGGCAGGCGAAAAAAACACTGGACAAAGATATGGAAAAGCCTGAAAACTAACAACATTTTCAGTGCAACTATCTATCAGTTTTAGTTGTAGTATGAGCCAAAGCCATACAAATAGATTCTAAACTCAAAAAGCCTTTGAATTTTTTTTTTTTTCGAAACTGAAAAGAAGTGAAGAGTAGAGTTGAAAGCGAATATTGAAGAGTCTAGCGAAGCATATTCGTTAAAAGCATTTCATTTCAGTTGAGTTTGTGGTATTTAGCAGTTCCTCAAAAAAAAAAAAATGTATAAAAATTCAAAGCAAAAGATGTATCCATGTTTGAACAACAAGAAGTTACCACAAAGTCATATGTGCATTTTATACATCTTGTTAAAATATAGAAGAAGAGCTTTTTCTGTTTTGTTGGCTAGGCCAGGCTTTCATAAATTTTTTATTTAATATTTTTTTATTGTATGTTTTTTTTTTTGTTCCTTAAATATATTAAAGCTATATGGCTCTGGTTATGACATACATAAAGGTGGCGGCATTATTGCTTTGGTTCTTTACTTTTTTTTTTTTTTTGTTCATTTAATACCAAAACCCCATTCATTTTAGCTTTAACTAACTCGTGGATAACAAAAAAATTATATATAAAATTAAAAAGAAGCTGAAAGGAAGAAATGAAGAAAAAAAAAATTGAAATGAAATAATATATAAAGTGTACAAGTGCCGTTGGCGTGTTATATGAGTAGAGATTGCAATTGTTAATGGAAAAAAGGGCTTTTGTCGGGTTTTTTATTATGTAAAAAGCTTGTGTAATATATTGTATACAAAAATAGCTTTTAAGTGGTTAAATTATGTTAATCAAACTTTTAAACTATCATTTCAATAAAACACATAATTTTTTAAGCTTCTTTGTGAAACAAAGAAAAAAGAGCTTTTAAGTAATTAGTTAAATTATAAAGAACTTTTTACTACAAATCTCAAATTTTTAAGCATTTTTGTATCAGAAAAGCTAAAGAAAGCTTTTTTATCTTGATAGAAAATTGAAAAAGCTTTTTTATTATTAACTTTGAAAAAAGCTTTATTATCAGAGAAGCTTGAGAAAGTTTGGCAAAAAGTTAGTTTTTTATAACGAAAACTTATCATTGAAAAATAGGACTTTCGTAATATTTGAAACAGATTTTTTGTAAAGTACCTATTAGTTTTTAGCAAAACAAGCTTTAAGGAGCTTTTTAGAGTTTTCTTTTCTTAAGAAAACTTTAAAATGTTTAATAGCAGAAAGTTTTGTTCTTAGATATGATAGCAATAACTAACGTTTTTTTTATCTTGAAAGAAAATTGAAAAAGCTTTTTAATTATTAACATTGAAAAAAGCTTTGTTATGAAAAAAGTTTAAAAAGGTTTGAGAAAGAGTAAGTTTTTTATAACGAAAACTTATCATTGAAAAATAGGACTTTCGTAATATTTGAAAGAGATGTTTTGTAAAGTACCTATTAGTTTTTAACAAAACAAGCTTTAAGGAGCTTTTTAGAGTTTTCTTTTCTTAAGAAAACTTTAAAATGTTTAATAGCTGAAAGTTTTGTTCTTAGATATGATAGCAATAACTAACGTTTTTTTTATCTTGAAAGAAAATTGAAAAAGCTTTTTAATTATTAACATTGAAAAAAGCTTTGTTATGAAAAAAGTTTAAAAAGGTTTGAGAAAGAGTAAGTTTTTTATAACGAAAACTTATCATTGAAAAATAGGACTTTCGTAATATTTGAAAGAGATTTTTTGTAAAGTACCTATTAGTTTTTAGCAAAACAAGCTTTAAGGAGCTTTTTAAAATTTTCTTTTCTTAAGAAAACTTTAAAATGTTTAATAGCTGTAAGTTTTGTTCTTAGATATGATAGTAGTAAATAAAGTTTTTTTATCTTGAAAGAAAATTGAAAAAGCTTTTTAATTATTAACATTGAAAAAAGCTTTATTATGAAAAAAGTTTAAAAAGGTTTGAGAAAGAGTAAGTTTTTTATAACGAAAACTTATCATTGAAAAATAGGACTTTCGTAATATTTGAAAGAGCTTTTTTGTAAAGTACCTATTAGATTTTAACAAAACAAGCTTTAAGGAGCTTTTTAAAGTTTTCTTTTCTTAAGAAAACTTCAAAATGTTTAATAGCTGAAAGTTTTGTTCTTAGATATGATAGCAATAACTAAAGTTTTTTTATCTTGAAAGAAAATTGAAAAAGCTTTTTAATTGTCAACATTGAAAAAAGCTTTGTTATGAAAAAAGTTTAAAAAGGTTTGAGAAAGAGTAAGTTTTTTATAACGAAGACTTATCATTGAAAAATAGGACTTTCGTAATATTTGAAAGAGATTTTTTGTAAAGTACCTAGTAAATAGTTTTAAGCAAAACTAGCTTTAAGGAGCTTTTCAAAGTTTAATTTTCTTAAGAAAACTTTAAAATGTTTAACAGCTGAAAGTTTTGTTCTTAGATATGATAGCAATAACTAAAGTAGGAACCCAAGACTCTATAATATAAAGATATTGCACTCCTTACATTTTTGCTGTCAAATGTGAAATTAAAGTAGAAAAAGAACAATGAAAAACACATAAACTTACAAACAAACATACATTCTATGAGGAAGTGTGTGTGCCTTAGCTTTCTCTTATTGGATATTCATCTCCATTAGTTGTTTCCGAATTGGAGTAAAAGCGGTATACTCTCGTTTTAACGGGACTTTTCAAATGGACCATATAGAAAATCAGTTTATATAAGTGCAACATCTTTATATTATGTAGTGTTGGCTTAAAGACTTTTGGGAAAGTCTATGAAAAAGTTAAGAGCAAAATAAAGTCAATTTTAGCAAAATTTTTGCATGTGTTTTCATTTTTGGGACCTGAGGTGTGTATTTTTGAAGCAATAAGTTTAACTCTAACCAATAATTTTTATATATAATTCATACATCAATGAAAAGGAAAACATGTCTAAGTTACTATACAGTTAATTTTTTAACAATATTCAAAAAATTCTTGAACATTTCGGGGCAAAATGTAAAAAACAAGTAAAAATTATATTTTTAAAAAATAAGTTTTCAAAATTTGTTTTTAAATTTCTGAAAAGTTGTACAAGATACATTAAAAAGTTTTTGTAGTAATAAAGCTTGTTTTATTGTTTATCAAAAAAAATTTAAATAATTTTAAAAAGTGTAACCCAACTGATCTTTTTTGTTTTTAATACAATTATGTTGTATAGTAAATTGCCATTTTTTATAAAATTCCATTTTCTGGATTCGTTTATGAATTTTTTCAAGATCGGCTTGACTTTTTTGTAAAATGTTCAAAAACGCAAAAATTTTCATAAAAATTAGACAAATTTCGATCAATGTTGTAGGTAGAGGAAATGTTGTACTGACTTAAAATTTAGTTTTAAATCAATCTAGAACCCCATTCTTTACGAATATTTAATAAAACGTCAATCTTTAATGAAAAAGTTCTTAGTAAAAATTTAAAAATGTATAGCTTTTTCTTGAAAAATAATGCAATTTTTTCGATCACCAAAAAAATATTTGACTTTAGAAATTTCTCAACACAAAACACTTCAAGATATATAAAAACTGAGTTCATATGTTTGGCTTCGTAAACTGTTGGCAATACGTCAGTGTTTTTAAAAAAAATTGTTGGTTTAATATCGGATCCACACTCGGTCAAAAACTAAAAAAGCTCGAAGAGAAAAATGTGTTTTTTTTTATTTCTTAAAACCCGTAACAGTTATTATTACAGCCCGACAAAATGAAAGCTTTTTTTTAGTGCCTTACGTTTCTTAGTCAGTTTCTAGTATTAAGTTTTAGAGAAAAGCTCTGGAATGTATTTTTTCTTAATTAAATGTAAAATCATTAAAAAGCTCTTAATTAAATTCGTATGTGATTTTTATTAGAGCATAAATCTTTGTTTTTCAATAGAAAGTTTAAGATAGCCTTTAATAGAAAAAGGAAGCTTAAGGAAGCTTTCTTATGTTTAAGGAACTTTTTTATGGATTTTTTCTAAAATCCATATAAAGGCTTGAGAAAACGGTTTTAGCACAAGGAAGCTTTTTTGTAGAAATGTTTGAGAAAGCTTTTTATTAAAAACCAATATAAAGTCTTTAGAAAATGTTATAACCAAAAACCGTTTTTCCGGAAAGCTCAAAAAAGCTTTTTAATAAGTTTCAATATGATTTCTATTAGAGTATTAATCTTACTTTTTCATTCGAATGTTTATGAAAGCCTTTTAACAAATAAAGCTCGAGGAAGCTTTTTTATGTTTAAAAAAGCTTTTTAGTAAAAATAGAAAGGCTTAAGAAAACAGCTGTTATAAAAGGAAGCTTTTTATAGAAAGCTTTTGATAAAAAACCAAGATAAAGTCTTAAGAAAACATTATAACTATAACACCTTTTTCAAGAAAGCTCAAAAAAGCTCTTAATTTAGTTTAAATGTGTTTCTTTTTTTATTAGAGTACTCTAGGAAGCTTTTTAGTTATAATCCATAGAAATGTTTGAGACAGGTTTTTATTAAAAACCAATAGAATGAAAACGTTATAACAAAAACCCCTTTTTTCAAGAAAGCTCAAATATGCTATTAATTCAGTTTTAATGTGATTTTTATTAGAGTATTAAACATAATTTTTCACTAGAAAGTTTATGATAGCTTTTTATCAAAAAAAATCGAGGAAAATTTTGTATGTTTTTAGTAAAAGTCCATAGAAAGTCTTTAGAAAACAGTTGTTATAAAAGGAAGCTTTTTATAGAAATATCTGAGAAAGCTTTTGATAAAAAACCAAGAGAAAGTCTTAAGAATACTTTATAACGAAAAGCACTTTTTTGATAAAAGCTCTTAATTAAGTTTTAATGTGATTTTTATTAGAGTATTAATCTTGCTTTTATACTAGAATGATTTTGATAGTCTTATATAACAAAATTTCGAGAAAAGCTTTTTAGTAAAAATCCATGGAAAGGCTTAAGAAAATGGTCTTGATACAAGAAAGCTTTATATCGAAATGTTTGAGAAAGGTTTTAATTAAAAAGCAATAGAAAGTCTAAAAAAAACGTTATAACCATAAACCCTTTCTTCAGGAAAGCTCAAAAAAGCTTTTTTTCACTAGAAAAGCTTAAAAAGCTGTTTTGTATTAGAAATGCTTAAAAAAGATTGTTTACTATAAAAGTTTTACAAGGGCTTTTTTACTGCAAAAGTTTTATAAAAGTTTTTTTTTTAGAAAAGTTTTATAAAGCTTTCTACTAGAAAAGTTTTTTAAAAGCTTTTTTACTATAAAAGTTTTATAAAAGCTTTTTTACTAGAAATGTTTTATAAAAGCTTTTTTACTAGAGAAAGTTTAAAGGATCTTTTTGCTTGAAAGCTTTTTAATAAAAAAGTCTTAACAAGGGGAAAGGCTTTTCCTAGTTAAATCTTCTAAAGCTTTTTCACAAAAAGTCACAAAGGGCCTTTCACCCAAAAACGATTTAAGAATCCAGTATCATAAGATAGAAAATATGTGTGCCCATATGTGTGCAGCAAGAAAATATAATACAAAATACCCTATCGTCTAATGTTTAGAGGGTATATGGTATTTAATAAAAAGAAAGGCGTTAGGTTTCAATTTCAACCAAACACATACTAAAGACAATTTAATATATATTCATAGCAACCTACAGCCTTAGTACCAATACATATTACCCAGTAATTGTTGTTTTTCAGCCCAGGAGCAGGAAAAGCTCTTCTTCGCCTCCTCATCAACACTAAGCTATGTTATTCTTTCTATCTTTTTTTTATTTTTTGCATTAAAACAGTCAGGGTGTCATTATTAATTTAACCTATTTTTTTATTCGCTGCCTCTTCTTCTTTATAAAATAAAAGCAGAAAATTTATTAAAACAAGAAAATTTACAAGGAAATTTAATATACATTAGAAATATAAACATATGTGCTAGAGTTACGTACATATGTACGTATGTATAGGAGTAAAATAAACCTCTAGTAAATGTTGGCAATATCTGGAAAATTAGAAGAAGAAATAAGTAGCGAGAGAAAAAGCACATCAAATAAAATAAAACAATAGCAGCATAAAATAAGTGTTTAAAACGTTTTAAATATCATGCAATATTTTTAACGTAAAGGAGCTTTGAAAGTTGAAGGGAAAACTTAATACAATTTATGGGATTTCTATTATGAATTTAATAAAAAAAAAGAAAGAGATTCAAAACGTTAAATTTTATTTTAAGGCATAATAAGTGGAATAAAGAAAAGTTCAAAAGATTAACTTAGATTTTAATTAAAAGATTTAAAGACAAAAGCATCAAGTTTTTTTGTTACCAAAAAGCTATAGAAGACTTATGATCTAGGAAAGTAGGAGAAAGCCTTTTGACTTAAGAATCATATGAAAACTTCTAATCAGAAAATATTGTGAAAGAATTTTTACTGGAAAGCCATGAGAATCCTTTGTCTACAAAAAATATACAGAAAGCTTTTTTAGTAGAAAAGCCCCTAAAACACAACAACAACTTCAGAAATATTTTTTTTCAGAAAAACTTACACATACAGAAAAGCTTAAGTAAGATTTTGAATTAGATTACCTTATTATGCACTGATAGCCTAAAAAAGCAAGAAAAGCTTAAAATGCTTTCTAATGAAAAGCAAAATTCCTAGAAAGTTTTTCATAATAAAAGCTTGTGTACATAGTTTTTTTCAGAAAAACTTGCACATACGGAAAAGCTTTAGTAAGATTTTGCATTAGATTACCTTATTATGCACTGATAGCCTAAAAAAACTAAAAAACAGCTTCATTTTAAAAGCTCATGAACATTTTTTACGCCATAAGCTTTGATTAAATATTCTAATCTTATAAAAAATTAATTATTTATTTATATTGCTTAAGAAATATCTCTAATGCTTAATAAAAGTTTTAAGCTTTTACCTTTAGAAATCTTTGGAAAGCTTTAATATTAAAAGTTTTGTCCTAAATCAAATTTACTCTTATTTGCAGTTGAAACGCATAAACAATTGCTTTTGATTGGAAAACTTGAGCTGTTTTGTTATTAAACGATATTTTTTTTTGAAATTAGAACTTTCATTCTCAATGAGCTTTTAAAACATAATTTAAATTTTATGGGATAGTGTTAGTTTTATGTGAAGTTTTTTTTTTTAAATGGATCATAGATGCATAAAACGAGACGAAAAAAAATATATTTCTTGAATTTTTTTAATGAAAAGCTTTGATTTTATAAGAAAATGTTAGTTCTATATGAAGTTTTTTGAAATAAATTAAAAAAATGCGTTTTCCCTAAAAGATCTTTGGAAAGCTTTTTAGTGAAAAGCTTTTTTAAAAAAAATCTCCGCTTTTTAAGCTCGATATAATATTTTCAGTATTAAAAACGAATCACAAACAGTTGTTTTTTTTTTTTTGTAAACAAAAAATTTGCAAAATTTCTCAATGAGCTTTTATTGCACAATGCGAGCTTTTATAAGAAATTGGTTAAACAAGTATCTTGAATGCTTAATACGACGCTTGTAAAAGTTTTTTCCTTAAAAAGTCGTTAAAAGCAAAAGAAACCTTATAAATGTTCAGGAAAAGCTTTTGATTAATAATTTTCATAAGTATCAAATAATTTTCAGTAGATAATCTTGAGAAAACTTGAGAAAGCTTATTTGAATTGAAAAAAAAAATGCTTAAAACGAGAAAAGCTTTTCAATGAAAAACCTTTTTATACAAAAAGTTGTTTAAAAAACCTTTTTTGAACAAAATTTCCGCTTCTAAAGTTGAATATAGTATTTTCAGTAGTGAAATCGATAGCTTTTTTAACTGAATATATTAACAAAACTTTTACATTAAATTTGTTTATGATAAATGCTTAAAAGCTTTTTTATAGTAAACGTTTAAAAGATAGTTTTTTCTAGAGAATTGTGAAATACTCAGTTTATTTAAGCATTAATATGTATAGATGTAAGAGCTTTTTTAAAAATAAAGCTTAATAAACTGTTTTAGGTAGGAAATCATAAAAAATCTTGGTTACTAAAGTATGGAAAACAGATTGAAGAGGTCACGAAAGATTTATTTATTAAAGCTTATGAAAGTACTTTTAGTATAAAAATGACGAAAGCTTTTTCCTCAGAAAAATCTTACAAAAGCTTAGCGGTTAAATCATAAGCTTTTCCACTCATTATGCTTGAAAAGGTTTTGTTAAGTAGAAAGACTTCCAATATTAAAGCTTAAAAAATTACTTTTAGTACACAAAGCTTTTTTCTCAGAGTTATCTAACAAAAGCTTTTGCGTTTAAGTCATGAGCTTTTTTACTTATAAAGCATGAAAAAGTGTTTTAAGTAGAAAGATTTAAAATATTAAAGCTTAAAAAAGTACTTATAGCACACAAAGCTTTTTTTCCGAATTATCTAACAAAAGCTTTAGCGGTTAAATAATGACCTTTTTACTTATAAAGCTTGAAAGAGTGTTTTAAGTAGAAAGATTTCCAATGTTAAAGCTTAAAAAAGTACTTTTAGTAAACAAAGCTTTTTTCTCAGAAATATCTAACAAAAGCTTTAGCGGTCTAATTATTTTTTTATTTATAAAGCTTAAACAAGTGTTTTTAATGGAAAATCATTAAATTTCTTTGTTACAGAGAATTGTAATCAAAAAATCTAAAGGAAATAATTGCAGTAAAACATTTTGCTAACATTGTTTTCTTAAGCTTTTAAAGTAAAGTTAAGTTCATGATTTATCAAAATAATCAAAGAGCTTTTTAATAGAACATTTTGATAAAGCTTCTTGAGTTGATATATTTTTCTGAAAATGCATGAAACCAAATATTTTCAATACAAAAACTTTGTAAAAAGCTTTTTTATTTCAATATATTTAGACAGACTAAACAGCAAAAGCTTGAAAAATACTTTTTATTGAAAAAGTCTTTTTAGTGGAGAAAGGTTTTTTTTTGTTAAAAAAAACTTTTTAAGATCAAAGATTTTTAATAAAAAAACTTCATTGTAAAAATATTTTTCATTTAAAAGCTTTTTAGCTAAAAAAAATATTTAGTAAAAGTTTTCTAGTAAAAAAAGCTTTTTTTCTCATAAAATTTATTTCTATTTTCTACCTTAAGCTTCTGACATTTTTTCGACATTTAAATTCATTTAGTCAAGATATAAAATCCCTCACTACTTGACACATTCTATCCAGTCATTTTTTAATTCTTTTTCTCTTCTTTTCAATATGTTTTCATCCAGTTTTTGTCTATTACCCTAAATGAAAACATAAGAATCATTTCATAGATACATATGTATGTATATATGTATGTATCTATGTATGTATGTTCATAAACGTGTCAATTGTTTGTCTTGCCAAATTGAATAAACATGACATTTCATATCACTTTGACATTTTAATGAATTAATGAAATTGTACGTTAAGGAAAAAGAACTCAAAAATGTTTCTACATATTTTTTTCATAAATTGTATCACAAGACAAGAATTTGTGTCTTTTTATCTACGAAATATTATATTATAAAGTCTAGAGACAAGCCAGAGATTGAGGAAAGGGACTTAGGGAAGAGTCTAGGGGAGTTTGTAAAAGAAAACTCATATGCTTTTTAATAGCATGAAAATATTTTAAGTTTTTATTAAACCCGACTTGAAAGTAGAAGAAGGCATGAGTTGTATGAGTCTTAAGGAATGACGTCGAAATTTTTGTTTATACGAATTTGCCTTGAAATAAAATTTTTGTGCGTAGTTTTTGTAGCATTTTTTTCTATGTTTTTGTTTGGCTTTTATGAAAATATAATGTCTAAAATGTCTGTTCGTTAAAAATCGGTAGGGAGGTAGGGAGAGAGAGAGTAATGGGGAAAAAAGTTAACTATTTTGACAGCTGTCAGTACATGACATTGTAGTTATTTTGTTTTACGGTTTTAATTTTAAAGCAACAAATTTATGGAAGGAATTGAATTTTGTTTTAAAGAATTTGTATTAAGAAGAAAAGCTTTAAGGAAAGCTTTTGTGGTTTAGTTTTTATAATAAAAATTAATATTACTAAAAATTTTTATGTAAATTACGATTAGTTGTCTAAAACTAAGTCTAAGACTCATCGAAAATGACAAAATCAATTTTAGGACCTCAGAATTGAACTAGAATTTAAAACCAAAGACTTAAATATTGACCATCTTAGTTCTTATATGATTTCTGACTCTATAAGACCTTAATTAATTTAAAATTGAAGAAATCCTTCATTGATCCCTTAAAGACTTAGCCAAGACAACAACCGCATTATAAACTTATATGAAATACAGAAATTGAAGTAGTTTTACCTAAAAGTTCATATCTTTGTAACTAGTGGATCGATGTAAATGATTTCTTTAGCAAAGATGATCTAGAGAAGCTATTCTAGTGATCTTAAAGAAAATCAGATCCATAAAGCTCATTCAGTCAAATAATTTTTCTATAGTAAGCAAAATTGTAGTAGTTTTACCTAAAAGTTGATATCTTTGTAACTAGTGGATCGATGTAAATGATTTCTTTAGCAAAGATGATCTAGAGAAGCTATTCTAGTGATATTAAAGAAAATCAGAAACATAAAGCTTATACTGTCTAAAACTTTTTTCATAGAAAGTACAAAATTAATTGAAATCACTTAATATTTTGAATTCAAACTGTTTAAGCCTTATGTTCCTCAGTTCAACAGATTTTGGTTTGAATCGAATAATTTATGGGTCAAAGTTAATCCTAAGAGAGCTTTTTACAATTTAGGGTTAAAAATATCATAAATGATCTAAATCAAGCTTAAAAGTTTTCTTTATAATCTTAATATCTCGGTAACTTAAAGACAAACTTCTGCTTATTCTGTGGAAAATGAAAGCAAGAAACTACTTTTAAATGCCCAAGTAATCAAATTCTTTATCATGGAAAAAACGTCAATCCATGTAATGAGATATATAAGATCCACATTAAGATTGAACGATCTCTTTGTCATATTATTATCATTTTATTTTTGAAGTAAACTTCTTCTTCTAGTATGAAATGCTTAAAAATGTCTTAAAAGTCGGTTCTTCGCTAGGCCCTTCAAAAGAAATAACCAAGACCTACTTTTTATGCTTAAGTGGTTTAACTCCAGTGTTTATATCTTTGAAAACAATGAATCGATTTGAATGATATCTTCAGCAAAGTAAAACTAGTTAAAGCATTCTATCTATCCAAAAGAAAATTATTTCTGTAGTTGTTCTATATTCTTCAAATTTTTCTTCTTAACTCTAAATTTATTAAGAAAAAAGTATAACATTCATAACTTGTTAACCACTGGACCGATCTGAACGATTTGTGTAGAGAAACTTCTACTACTTCTTGAGAAAGTTATAGTCAGAAACTTCTATATGACCGTTTAAATAATCAAATCTTCTATGATCCCTTATATGCATATAAGGTCTGATGTTTATACCAAAACGTTTATATCTTTGAAACCAATTAACCGATTTGAATAATTTCATTAGCGAACTTAAACTAGATAAAGCATCTCATCAATGTAAATGAAAATTATTTTGGAAGTTTCTAAATAGCCCTCCCTTTTTCATCATGGCTTCAAATTTTGCACTTTAACGTTTATAACTAGGAAACCACTGAACCGATTTCTTCACTAAAGCTTAGCTAGAGAAACTTCTACTATTTCTTTGGAAAATAAAAGCAAAAAAATGTTTTATCAATGTCAACTGATCTAAACTTTTATGGGTTCTTATATGCAAGTGATGTTTATACTAAAGCTTTAATATCTTTCAAACCAATGAACCGATATATATGATTTCTTAAGCAAATTTGATCTAGATAAAGTATTCTTACTACTTAAAAGAAAATTTTATTTCATAATCCGAATGTAGGCTCAAAATTTTTCATTTTTATAAAACCAATAACATGAAATGGGTAATTTTCACTTTAAAGTTGATAACTTGAAAACCTTTAGACCGATTTTAATGATTTCTTCAGTAAAGTTTACCTAGAAAAACTTCTACTACTCCTTTGAAAAATGAAAGACACAAACTAATTTATCCGCTTCCAAATTAGCGAATCTTTTATGGGTCTTTATACTCATATGCATATGACCCAGATGTTTGTACTAAAATGTTAATATCTTTCAAACCAATTAAGCGATTTCAATGATATCTTCAGCGAACTTAATCTTGGCAAAGCTTTCTTTCTCTCTGAATGAAATTCAGTTACATAGTTTTAATACAGTTCCAAAATTTTTCAACATAACTTCAAGATTAAAGTAAAAACTTGAATATGATATTGGATATAAAAGTATTTGCATTTTATAGTCCACAACTTGAAAACCGCTTCTTCGTTAAAGTTTACCCAAATAAATTTCTAATACTTCTTTGGAAAATGAAAACCAGAAACTGCCTTATTAAAGTCCAAATGATCGAATTTTCTACTGGTCTTCTATGTTTATATCCCTGACTACTTGTACTAAATCTTTTATATCTTTTAAACTGCAGAGATACTTCTATTACTTCTTTGGAAAATGAAAACCAGAAACAGCTTTATTAACTTCCAAATAATCGGCAATTCTATGGGTTTGTATATTTATATAACCCTGATACTTGTACTAAATTGTTTATAACTTTTAAACTAAAGAACCGATTTAAATGAGTTCTTCAGCAAAGTTAATCTGAACAAAGCATTCCTTCTAACTAGAAGAATCTTAGTTTTCATAGTTTCATAGTTTTTATATAGGCTCAAAATTTTTCACCTTAAAAAAAGTTTGTATAATATTGGTTATAGAAGTAGTTGCACTTTAGCGTCCACAACTTGAAAATCACTCGACCGATTTGAATGATTTATTCAGCAAAATAATTCTAGATAAAACATTCTATCTATTTTAAAATAGTATAGTTTTGTTGTTTTAATATAGCCCCGAAATTGTTCAACATAACTTCATACTTAAAAAATATATTTAATATATTGGTTATAAAAGTATTTTCACTTTAACGTTCATAACTTGAAAACCTCCGAACCGATTTTAATAATTTCTTCGACAAAGTTAAACTAGACAAACTATTTCAGCTATCTAAAATAAAATCAATTGCCTTAAGTTTACTCAGGCTTTATTTTTTTTTCTCATAACTTGGAATTTTTTTTTTTAAATTTCAGTAATAAAAATTTTTTTTCTTATTTTTTATTTCCCATTATTTTTGTGCCATTATACCTTTTAACAAATCTCCCATAAATTGCAATTATCTTTTTAATGTCTTAACAGTTTTGTATATTTCTTACAATTTGAGGTTTATTTCCATGTTGAAATCATAATGAAGTTGAAACACAAGTCGTTACCCGATAGGGGGTAGACATTAAAAAACAGCTTCTGGTTACAAAACAAATAGCTTTAATCTGAAAACATATTTTTTATAATCTTTTTAAAAACAACACAAATTTCTAACTAATTGTTTAATATTAATTGCCATACCTTGAGATATAAGTTTAATATAATTTCTTCTTTTTTCTTAACTTATCTTTTTAGATCTCCTGCTATTTGTATAACAAATATCTATTAGAAAGAAACACAAGAAAACCACTGCCTGCTATTACAAAATTTTTACATAATTATGACCCTTATCAGCATAGTGCTGTATCAATCTACACATACACATGGATTCGATATAGGTAAGTCTATAGTATTATCTTTAAAACAAAATCTAGTCAAAAGTCTAGGCTGATTAGACTTAATATGTCTATACATCAGTCCGTCTATCTGTCTGTCCTTCCATTCATACGTCCGTCTATATGTCTGTCCTTCCATCCATCCGTCTGTCCTTCCTACTTTACTCTGGCTTTCATCTTCATTAACCACTTCCAATATTTCTTCTCACTACCATTTTTATCTGTTAAGCCCCCTAGTGCTTTTTCTCTAAAATGTTAATACTTTTTATAGTAAAAATATTATCTTATGTTTAATTGTCATTAACTATTTGTTGGAGTTATAAATATGCCAATGCCTTTTTTTTGGTTTCAACCTCAGCAGAAGCTTCTATTTAGTTCGTTTGCAGTTTGTTGCAAGTAAAAATTCGAATAAAACCTCAGAAAAACTTCAAGTCTTGCCATAATTTTGCTAACAGCAGGGGGTGTTTTAAAGAAGCAACAAAAAACTTTATCTTTCGAAAGTAAGCACTACAAGAAAAAGAAGCTCTAAAGCAATTGCCCAAACCTTCAAGTGAAACCTCAAAGAAATTCCTTAAATTCCCTCGCCACTCTCGTCTTTCTTTGTCTTTCGTTGCTAACAATCTACATTAAAAAAATTGCTCTTATGGTTTTTTAATGGTTTTTTACACGGTTGGCGGTTTTATGCAAAAAAAAAAAGAAAACCTCGTCTTATGAAAAAAAGGAAAAAGCCAAAACAGCAAGTTGCATTTTAATGCAAAACATTTCGTTTTCTTTTCTTTCTATAGCATCCATTTAACTATTGACATTTTTATGGGGTGATGTTAAGTTTTACATACAAGCCTTTTTTTGCTTTTTTCGTAATTCCGGACCAAAAAAAGGAAACCTGAAACTAACGATGAAATATGACATAAATGTTTTTGGAATAAGACCAAAAAAAAGCTATAAAAGAAACTTTAAGTCATTTGGAGTTCTATGAGCAAAGCTAGCCTTAGTTCACGTTCAACTCCAGTTCAATTCCAGTTCAATTTCTTCTAATCTACTTGCATTTAAGTTCCGAATCAGCTCAATTTATTACGAAAACCCCATTCGTTATGCTGTCGTGCAAATTTTTCTCATTTAATGGTTATCTTGAATTCAGTTTCTGTTCCATTCCAATTCATTTCAAAATTTGGGTAAAAGAAACTTTAGTTATATCTAGTCTAGTTCTGTTCTAGTTCTGTTCTAGTTCTGTTCTAGTTCTGTTCTAGTTCTGTTCTAGTTCTGTTCTAGTTCTGTTCTAGTTCTGTTCTAGTTCTGTTCTAGTTCTGTTCTAGTTCTGTTCTAGTTCTGTTCTAGTTCTGTTCTAGTTCTGTTCTAGTTCTGTTCTAGTTCTGTTCTAGTTCTGTTCTAGTTCTGTTCTAGTTCTGTTCTAGTTCTGTTCTAGTTCTGTTCTAGTTCTGTTCTAGTTCTGTTCTAGTTCTGTTCTAGTTCTGTTCTAGTTCTGTTCTAGTTCTGTCTAGTCTGTTCTAGTTCTGTTCTAGTTCTGTTCTAGTTCTGTTCTAGTTTCTGTTCTAGTTCTGTTCTAGTTCTGTTCTAGTTCTGTTCTAGTTCTGTTCTAGTTCTGTTCTAGTTTTGTTCTAGTTCTGTTCTAGTTCTGTTCTAGTTCTGTTCTAGTTCTGTTCTAGTTCTGTTCTAGTTCTGTTCTAGTTCTGTTCTAGTTCTGTTCTAGTTCTGTTCTAGTTCTGTTCTAGTTCTGTTCTAGTTCTGTTCTAGTTCTGTTCTAGTTCTGTTCTAGTTCTGTTCTAGTTCTGTTCTAGTTCTGTTCTAGTTCTGTTCTAGTTCTGTTCTAGTTCTGTTCTAGTTCTGTTCTAGTTCTGTTCTAGTTCTGTTCTAGTTCTGTTCTAGTTCTGTTCTAGTTCTGTTCTAGTTCTGTTCTAGTTCTGTTCTAGTTATGTTCTAGTTCTGTTCTAGTTCTGTTCTAGTTCTGTTCTAGTTCTGTTCTAGTTCTGTTCTAGTTCTGTTCTAGTTCTGTTCTAGTTCTGTTCTAGTTCTGTTCTAGTTCTGTTCTAGTTCTGTTCTAGTTCTTTTCTAGTTCTGTTCTAGTTCTGTTCTAGTTCTGTTCTAGTTCTGTTCTAGTTCTGTTCTAGTTCTGTTCTAGTTCTGTTCTAGTTCTGTTCTAGTTCTGTTCTAGTTCTGTTCTAGTTCTGTTCTAGTTCTGTTCTAGTTCTGTTCTAGTTCTGTTCTAGTTCTGTTCTAGTTCTGTTCTAGTTCTGTTCTTGTTCTGTTCTAGTTCTGTTCTAGTTCTGTTCTAGTTCTGTTCTAGTTCTGTTCTAGTTCTGTTCTAGTTCTGTTCTAGTTCTCTGTTCTAGTTCTGTTCTAGTTCTGTTCTAGTTCTGTTCTAGTTCTGTTCTAGTTCTGTTCTAGTTCTGTTCTAGTTCTGTCTAGTTTCTGTTCTAGTTCTGCTCTAGTTCTGCTTCTAGTTCTGCTTCTAGTTCTGTTCTAGTTCTGTTCTAGTTCTGTTCTAGTTCTGTTCTAGTTCTGTTCTAGTTCTGTTCTAGTTCTGTTCTAGTTCTGTTCTAGTTCTGTTCTAGTTCTGCTCTAGTTCTGCTCTAGTTCTGTTCTAGTTCTGTTCTAGTTCTGTTCTAGTTCTGTTCTAGTTCTGTTCTAGTTCTGTTCTAGTTCTGTTCTAGTTCTGTTCTAGTTCTGTTCTAGTTCTGTTCTAGTTCTGTTCTAGTTCTGTTCTAGTTCTGTTCTAGTTCTGTTCTAGTTCTGTTTCTAGTTCTGTTCTAGTTCTGTTCTAGTTCTGTTCTAGTTCTGTTCTAGTTCTGTTCTAGTTCTGTTCTAGTTCTGTTCTAGTTCTGTTCTAGTTCTGTTCTAGTTCTGTTCTAGTTCTGTTCTAGTTCTGTTCTAGTTCTGTTCTAGTTCTGTTCTAGTTCTGTTCTAGTTCTGTCTAGTTCTGTTCTAGTTCTGTTCTAGTTCTGTTCTAGTTCTGTTCTAGTTCTGTTCTAGTTCTGTTCTAGTTCTGTTCTAGTTCTGTTTCTAGTTCTGTTCTAGTTCTGTTCTAGTTCTGTTCTAGTTCTGTCTAGTTCTGTTCTAGTTTCTGTTCTAGTTCTGTTCTAGTTCTGTTCTAGTTCTGTTCTAGTTCTGTTCTAGTTCTGTTCTAGTTCTGTTCTAGTTCTGTTCTAGTTCTGTTCTAGTTCTGTTCTAGTTCTGTTCTAGTTCTGTTCTAGTTCTGTTCTAGTTCTGTTCTAGTTCTGTTCTAGTTCTGTTCTAGTTCTGTTCTAGTTCTGTTCTAGTTCTGTTCTAGTTCTGTTCTAGTTCTGTTCTAGTTCTGTTCTAGTTCTGTTCTAGTTCTGTTCTAGTTCTGTTCTAGTTCTGTTCTAGTTCTGTTCTAGTTCTGTTCTAGTTCTGTTCTAGTTCTGTTCTAGTTCTGTTCTAGTTCTGTTCTAGTTCTGTTCTAGTTCTGTTCTAGTTCTGTTCTAGTTCTGTTCTAGTTCTGTTCTAGTTCTGTTCTAGTTCTGTTCTAGTTCTGTTCTAGTTCTGTTCTAGTTCTGTTCTAGTTCTGTTCTAGTTCTGTTCTAGTTCTGTTCTAGTTCTGTTCTAGTTCTGTTCTAGTTCTGTTCTAGTTCTGTTCTAGTTCTGTTCTAGTTCTGTTCTAGTTCTGTTCTAGTTCTGTTCTAGTTCTGTTCTAGTTCTGTTCTAGTTCTGTTCTAGTTCTGTTCTAGTTCTGTTCTAGTTCTGTTCTAGTTCTGTTCTAGTTCTGTTCTAGTTCTGTTCTAGTTCTGTTCTAGTTCTGTTCTAGTTCTGTTCTAGTTCTGTTCTAGTTCTGTTCTAGTTCTGTTCTAGTTCTGTTCTAGTTCTGTTCTAGTTCTGTTCTAGTTCTGTTCTAGTTCTGTTCTAGTTCTGTTCTAGTTCTGTTCTAGTTCTGTTCTAGTTCTGTTCTAGTTCTGTTCTAGTTCTGTTCTAGTTCTGTTCTAGTTCTGTTCTAGTTCTGTTCTAGTTCTGTTCTAGTTCTGTTCTAGTTCTGTTCTAGTTCTGTTCTAGTTCTGTTCTAGTTCTGTTCTAGTTCTGTTCTAGTTCTGTTCTAGTTCTGTTCTAGTTCTGTTCTAGTTCTGTTCTAGTTCTGTTCTAGTTCTGTTCTAGTTCTGTTCTAGTTCTGTTCTAGTTCTGTTCTAGTTCTGTTCTAGTTCTGTTCTAGTTCTGTTCTAGTTCTGTTCTAGTTCTGTTCTAGTTCTGTTCTAGTTCTGTTCTAGTTCTGTTCTAGTTCTGTTCTAGTTCTGTTCTAGTTCTGTTCTAGTTCTGTTCTAGTTCTGTTCTAGTTCTGTTCTAGTTCTGTTCTAGTTCTGTTCTAGTTCTGTTCTAGTTCTGTTCTAGTTCTGTTCTAGTTCTGTTCTAGTTCTGTTCTAGTTCTGTTCTAGTTCTGTTCTAGTTCTGTTCTAGTTCTGTTCTAGTTCTGTTCTAGTTCTGTTCTAGTTCTGTTCTAGTTCTGTTCTAGTTCTGTTCTAGTTCTGTTCTAGTTCTGTTCTAGTTCTGTTCTAGTTCTGTTCTAGTTCTGTTCTAGTTCTGTTCTAGTTCTGTTCTAGTTCTGTTCTAGTTCTGTTCTAGTTCTGTTCTAGTTCTGTTCTAGTTCTGTTCTAGTTCTGTTCTAGTTCTGTTCTAGTTCTGTTCTAGTTCTGTTCTAGTTCTGTTCTAGTTCTGTTCTAGTTCTGTTCTAGTTCTGTTCTAGTTCTGTTCTGTTCTATTCTATTCTAGTTTCGTTTCAGCTCTGTTTTATTTTTGCTCATTTTCTTCTTATTCTGTTCCGCTTTTTATTTTATTACTTTGGTTTGATTTTTTTGGCCATTAAAATCAATTTATTTCCTTCATCATTTCTAGCCATTTCTAATTAAATATTTAATTGATTTTTTATTATAATTTCACCACAATATCTTTAGTATCTTATTAACAGTATTTAGATATTAATAGACATTGAAATAACCTCGATCTTTATAAATACTTAATATCACATAAACTTTAACAAATTTACAACTCATTATATTAAGCAGTTATAAGTATATCGTATGTATATATCCAATATAAACTGATTATCTGTTGAAATTATTCACATGAATAACAAAAGTTAACTTGAAATTTATGTGAAATAAATTATATAATTCGTACAAATGTACTCGAACTCATATGTTGATGAAAATTCTATGTACATATGTATCACGAAGTATATGAATGGATATCATTAATATTACAACATTTTGAATTCAATAAATAACTAATGATTATAAATAAAGTTTCTATTGGCTGCAGTAAAACCAAATAGGAAATTGTTTTTCCATAAAATATTGTTATGTAGATGAAAATGAAAGAGATACTTAACTAAATATTAAAACTAGTCAAGCATTAAGTGAGTCAGTCAACTAAAGGATATGATTTCTTTAGACTGTTCGTCCGACAGTACGTCTGTCCCTCCGTCAGTCAGTTTGTTTTGACTAGATATAAGTATTTTTGAGAATTGTAATATGAATTCCCAACCAATATGTTACGATATAATCATTTATTAAGAGACTCTTGTTAAATCATTTGATCTACAAGACAACATAAACCATTTTACATACAAATATTCATGTTGAAAGTAAATTACATATACGAGTAGTACCATAAATGTCCGTCCGTCCTTACCTCTGTCTATCTGCTGCCTTGACTATGTAAATTTTCATCACATTTAAAACGATTTTGTATACAAATCTCTGCGCTTATGCACAAAAAGTAACCAAATTGAAGGAAGTCTTGGCAAAACAGCAAAAAAAAAGGTTGACTTTATTGAGTTTAACAAATTATGCAGAGATATCATTGTTACCAATAAATATACAATTTTTTTTCATGTTGCTCTTGGTAATGTTGAAAGGAAGGCAACATACAAAAAAAAAGGAACATCATCAACAGTAGTTACAAGTATAACAAACATCAGCTTCACATTCATACATATATCCAACAGAGTTACAAAACTTTTCTAACATACATATCTTTATTGTTCAGCAATCATACAGTCCGTCCGTCTTTTTAACTATCAGTTATTTGGTTGCAAAGTACTCAATTTTCGTATGTCGGAATATAAAGAGATTTTGTTGGCAGTTTATCTTACATACGTGCAACATACAAAAGAAAATTGTAGATGCAACAAAAATTTTCCATGTGAATGCACAACAAAACTTAACAATACAAATCTTAGATATGTCAGTCCGTCCAGCTCTACAAAACATATAAGAACTACATTTGAGGGTAAAGTTAGAAAAAATCCAAAATCTACTTATTGAGGGATATTGAATACAAAAGGAAGAAAGGATTTGAAAACAAACACTGAGGAAAACTTAGGACAGAACGAGAGCAAAACTAGAACAGAACAAGAACAGAACTAGAACAGAACTAGAACAGAACAGAACTAGAACAGAACTAGAACAGAACTAGAACAGAACTAGAACAGAACTAGAACAGAACTAGAACAGAACTAGAACAGAACTAGAACAGAACTAGAACAGAACTAGAACAGAACTAGAACAGAACTAGAACAGAACTAGAACAGAACTAGAACAGAACTAGAACAGAACTAGAACAGAACTAGAACAGAACTAGAACAGAACTAGAACAGAACTAGAACAGAACTAGAACAGAACTAGAACAGAACTAGAACAGAACTAGAACAGAACTAGAACAGAACTAGAACAGAACTAGAACAGAACTAGAACAGAACTAGAACAGAACTAGAACAGAACTAGAACAGAACTAGAACAGAACTAGAACAGAACTAGAACAGAACTAGAACAGAACTAGAACAGAACTAGAACAGAACTAGAACAGAACTAGAACAGAACTAGAACAGAACTAGAACAGAACTAGAACAGAACTAGAACAGAACTAGAACAGAACTAGAACAGAACTAGAACAGAACTAGAACAGAACTAGAACAGAACTAGAACAGAACTAGAACAGAACTAGAACAGAACTAGAACAGAACTAGAACAGAACTAGAACAGAACTAGAACAGAACTAGAACAGAACTAGAACAGAACTAGAACAGAACTAGAACAGAACTAGAACAGAACTAGAACAGAACTAGAACAGAACTAGAACAGAACTAGAACAGAACTAGAACAGAACTAGAACAGAACTAGAACAGAACTAGAACAGAACTAGAACAGAACTAGAACAGAACTAGAACAGAACTAGAACAGAACTAGAACAGAACTAGAACAGAACTAGAACAGAACTAGAACAGAACTAGAACAGAACTAGAACAGAACTAGAACAGAACTAGAACAGAACTAGAACAGAACTAGAACAGAACTAGAACAGAACTAGAACAGAACAGAACTAGAACAGAACTAGAACAGAACTAGAACAGAACTAGAACAGAACTAGAACAGAACTAGAACAGAACTAGAACAGAACTAGAACAGAACTAGAACAGAACTAGAACAGAACTAGAACAGAACTAGAACAGAACTAGAACAGAACTAGAACAGAACTAGAACAGAACTAGAACAGAACTAGAACAGAACTAGAACAGAACTAGAACAGAACTAGAACAGAACTAGAACAGAACTAGAACAGAACTAGAACAGAACTAGAACAGAACTAGAACAGAACTAGAACAGAACTAGAACAGAACTAGAACAGAACTAGAACAGAACTAGAACAGAACTAGAACAGAACTAGAACAGAACTAGAACAGAACTAGAACAGAACTAGAACAGAACTAGAACAGAACTAGAACAGAACTAGAACAGAACTAGAACAGAACTAGAACAGAACTAGAACAGAACTAGAACAGAACTAGAACAGAACTAGAACAGAACTAGAACAGAACTAGAACAGAACTAGAACAGAACTAGAACAGAACTAGAACAGAACTAGAACAGAACTAGAACAGAACTAGAACAGAACTAGAACAGAACTAGAACAGAACTAGAACAGAACTAGAACAGAACTAGAACAGAACTAGAACAGAACTAGAACAGAACTAGAACAGAACTAGAACAGAACTAGAACAGAACTAGAACAAAAGCTATGAAAATAAAACACTAGAATTTAAAAGAAAACTGAAACAAGAAGAAATGGAACTAAAATTGAGACGGGAACTGAAACAAGAAAGAATCAGTGAATATTAAAAGTATGAAATTTAAATAGAACTGAATTTTTCTTCTCCATGTATTTTCACTTTAGTTAACAATTTTCCTTAAGTCCTTCTCCATGTTTTAAGCTCTAGTTTCCTCCATGAGTTGTGTCAGAAAACCAACTCATGCGGCATATCAACTTTAATCAACATTTATACTCAGAAATGGAACCCTAATAAAGCAGCTCCAAAAAAATTACAGAAAAACCCAACACAATTGAAATCACAGCGATTTTGTTTATAAACTGATACACTGAAAATAACCCTTTTTGTTCGTTAATGCTACAAAGTATGGGCCAATAAAAACCTGGGATATCAGATACTAAATATATTGTCTGCACATCCCTCTTAAAAAAAAGAAATCCAATGATATTACCTTTAAAATATTCTATGAAAAAAATCACAAACTCATATAAATTTATTTCTAAATGAACGCTCCCATTGAATAGTTTGAGTCTGTTAGGTTGTACGTCAGTACATTCAGGCATTACCACTCCATTCCTAAATGGATATGAGCGAGTATGTTTTTTCTGGAAAAGAATCCCCACTCGTGCTTATATTAAGAGTCAATGGATATGATGATGTGCTGTGATTTGATGCGTTCTGAAGTCTAGCTTTGGCAGGGGAAAAAAAGGAAAAAGTTGACTTCTTTAAATCACATCGAATTGAAAGAGTAATAAATTTAGCAAGAAGTCAAATGTAGTTAAATAAAACGAATGACAAGACAGAAATAACTACTTCATGGAGTAGGAAAAAAATATGTTAATGTTAGGTTTTGTATTTAGTTACCTTTTGCTAACTAGATGGAGTGGGTTAGTTTGCTAATAGTTCCAGACTCTAGGGACAAGTTAAAAATCATGTTATTTAATTGATCATATAAATGGCTTTGACATTTAACTAGATATTATTTTTGAAAGGTAAATATACAATTTATCTATTTAAGAATGACAGTTTTAAGACATTATGATGATAAATGGTTAAGATGTGGGGAGATAATTCAAATTAAGGGGATAAAAGGATTATTTGAATTGTTGGATATGTGAAACTGAAAAAATTTTCAATGAAAAAAAAAAAATTTATAAAATTTTTTCTGCAGAAAAATTGTATATATTATATTAAATTTTTTTCTATTTTCTAGAGAAAAAGTTTCAATAGAAAATTTTTTCTAGAGAAAAAATTTCAATAAAAAATTTTTTCTAGAGAATACATTTTTCTAGAGAATACAAATTTTCTATTGAAATTTTTTCTATAGAAAAAATTTTCTATTGAAATTTTTTCTATAAAAAAAATTTTCTATTGAAATTTTTTCTATAGAAAAAATTTTCTATTGAAATTTTTTCTATAGAAAAAATTTTTTCTTTAAAAAAAATTTTCTATTGAAATTTTTTCTATAGAAAAAATTTTCTATTGAAATTTTTTCTATAGAAAAAATTTTCTATTGAAATTTTTTCTATAGAAAAAATTTTCTATTGAAATTTTTTCTATAGAAAAAATTTTCTATTGAAATTTTTTCTATAGAAAAAATTTTCTATTGAAATTTTTTCTATAGAAAAAATTTTCTATTGAAATTTTTTCTATAGAAAAAATTTTCTATTGAAAAATTTTGTATTGAAATTTTTTCTATAGAAATAATTTTCTATTGAAATTTTTTCTATAGAAAAAATTTTCTATTGAAATTCTTTCTATAGAAAAAATTTTCTATTGAAATTTTTTCTATGGAAAAAATTTTCTATTGAAATTTATTCTATAGAAAAAATTTTCTATTGAAATTTTTTCTATAGAAAAAATTTTCTATTGAAATTTTTTCTATAGAAAAAATTTTCTATTGAAATTTTTTCTATAGAAAAAATTTTCTATTGAAATTTTTTCTATAGAAAAATTTTTCTATTGAAATTTTTTCTATAGAAAAAATTTTCTATTGAAATTTTTTCTATAGAAAAAATTTTCTATTGAAATTTTTTCTATAGAAAAAATTTTCTATTGAAATTTTTTCTTTAAAACAAATTTTCTATTGAAATTTTTTCTATAGAAAAAATTGTCTATTTAAGTGTTTCTATCGAAAAACTTAAATATTGAAATGTTTTCGGTTGGAAAAATTACCACTTTTTTTAATGAATTTTTTACCTTTAAAGAAATCACAATTCATTGATAACAAAACATGTAGAATGTCAGTCTCAGTCCAACATTTGGACAGTCAGACAATTTTTCTTAAGAGTTTCCTAAAATTTTACATGCAAACTTGACTTTAAGACATTTCCTTTTTTTTACAAAAAATATAATTATTTTTGTATTTGTCCCCTCCGTATGTCACACTTTAAGGACGAGAATGCCACAAATTTTCATTAAATGAAATCCCCAAAAAAAATACTTACAATTTAAATACAATTTTGCTGATTTCATTTCTTTTAATTTGACTCATATTAACCGAAAAAAAAACTTCTACTTTAACATTGCATGCAAATATTTTTAGCAAGTTCCTGGTTTGTGTTTTGAATTTTTCCTTTTTAGATTTTTTTTTTCAGTTATCCATAACAGAAACAAAAATGTCATGCCATATTTAACACTTGGTTTTTATGTTTGAACGCAAAAAAAGATATGTGACATGCAAAAATGACTCTACACTCCACTTTTGCACTGAAATCCAAAAAAAAAAAATGAGCAATGAAACGAAAAAGATCATGAAATCATTTAAACTTTAAACGACTGGAGACAAAATAAGAAACAAATTTAAATAATTCAGTAACGAACTTTATACAATTTGAAAAACATAAAAGCAGCAAAAAGTTTGTGAAACAAAAAAAATCCGAGGAAAAAAAGTATATGGAAAAATATTTCCTAAATTGATGGCTACAACAACAACTTACTCATGCACGCACTCATGACACCACATGTGTCACACAAATGGCAGCCTCCCAAAAAGATGAAGTAGTCGGAGGAGGAGGCTACCAAACCAAGCACACGGGCCTTAAACTAAAATAACAGATTTCGAAATAGGGGCTTTAAAAAAACTGCAAAATACCAAGACTTAAATTATATAACAAAAATAATTTTAAGACTAAATTTAGTCCAGTTTTTGCTCACACCCTTTTTTCTATCCGTTCCTAAATCTTTCTGACCGTTCCCGACTATTAGTCGTGTGTCTTTTCTAATATAAGTTTTAATCAAAAAACAACTTCCTATCGTTTAGAGACTTATTTTGGTAGTTGGACCTTTGCTTTTTAAAACCAGTTCATCGTTTCTTGTGCAACTTATAGGCCTGTGATCTCGGTATTCGGATTTTGATCTATACATTTTTTGTTTCAATAAAACAATAGTGTATACGCATGTACAACATTTTCTATAATAAAAATCTACATAACTGATTTTATAAGTGATCAAAATTTGGTGAAATTCTACCTCCATAAAGTGGATCAAAAGATCAATTGAAATAATAGCTTATAATTTCGTATTTGAAATTTTTCATAAAAAATTGTGTAAGTGAAGGTTACGGTGTTATTAACTAGTTTTATAATTTTATAGAAAATTAATGTATAAAAACCATACACTAGTTTACTTACTTATTTGAATGACCCATATTTGCAACCTGTTAAGGGCAAAGACCGAGAGTATTTTAGAATTCCATGCGCTTCAATCTTGTGCACATATTTTCCAATTTCGTACGATTTTCCTCTACTTGGTCTTCGAATCCATCAAAGTTTCGGATGTCCTCTTCTTATATTAGGGTGCCGTTTTTATTTTAATTTTAGAACCTCGTTACTAGCCCGACTACCTAATCCATATTTTTTATGGTTCTATTGCTATTCTTCATCTTCTTTTATTCTTAACCCCCAGTGGAACATTGGGTCTCAAAATAACTATAACATAGCGAAAATCACCAAAAATTCAAATAATGGCCAAACTTTATCTAAATTTGAAAAGTCTCAACGCATCAGTTAAAAATGGCTTGAAAAATTATATGATTTTTCATAGACTAGAATTTTTACCTGTCCTTAACCCCTGGAGGGTTAGAAAGGGAAAATCAGTAACGTTATACATATATCCCAAAATAAAAAAGGCAAAAATCAAAGTTAAATTGCATTTTATCAACTGTAAAAATAAAAGCCACATGTGGTACCTTTTGGGAATTGTGTCGAAAGTGGGTTAAAAGGTTTAACAATTTGTTTATGAAACTTTCTGAAACCCGATACTTAGGGTCTATTAGCATAGAAACCAGATATATGCTGGAATCGATTAAGATTATTTACTGGAATTGATTTTTGAGACCTTGGTCAAATTGAGGGTTTTTAAATAGTAAATCACCATTTAGGGGGTAAAATGGGTAAAAACATAAAATAAGCATGAGAGAAATCAACTCCAAAAATAAGGAAAAACACATTTAGTACTTTTTGGAACTTGGACCGAATAGGGGGTCAAATTAAGGTAAAAAATTGTTAGGTACATTTTTCAGGAACTTGGACTTTTTGGAACTTGGACCGAATAGGGGGTCAAATTAAGGTAAAAAAATGTTAGGTACATTTTTCAGACTCTAAGTATCTTTTGAACCTATAAACATAGAAACTGTATACAGAACGGAACTGATTAAGATTATATACCGGAATTGATTAAGATTTTTAAGGCATTGGAAGATAAGGGGTCTTTTAAGAAACAATCACCCCTTATGGAGTCAAAAGGGTGAAAATGGAGAAAATTTGTTATGTTGTACAACCCCAAATAAAATGGGTAAAAATCAAATTTAAACTGCATTTTATTAGCCCTTAAAATAAATAAACATATTTGGTACTTTTTTTGGACTTGAACCGAATAGGGGGTTAAATAAAGTTAAAAACAATTTTGAAGGCACTTTTTTAACCCCTAAGAGCCTAGAAACCAGATATAGGACCGAATCGATTGAGATTACATACCGGAAAAGATTAAGATTTTTGGGACTTTTTCGATTAGGGGTCCTTAAAGAATAAATGACTCGTTGAGGCGTAAAATGGGTATACATGGGAGAAATCGGTAACACGTTAAGGGGTAAAAAGGGTAAAGAAAAATCACAAAATAAAAGGGTTGAAAAATTAAAATTAAATTGAAACTGTATTTTTCAGCATCTAAAGAGCTTTAAGAACTTTGGTGCTTTTTTGGGACTTTGGCCGAATTGAGAGTTAAATAAAGTTAAAAATACACTTTAAGATTATTTTCTAACCCCTACGTTTCTTTTTAACCTAGATCCAAATACAGATCCGAATCAATTATGACTATATAGCGAAAAAGATTAAGATTTTTGGGACTTTGTCAAAATAGATCTTTTTAAAAACTAAATGACTCGTTTAGGGGTAAAAGGGGCAAAACAGGTAACGTTGTACAACATAAAATAAAAGGGTTAAAAATTTAATTTATATTATATTTTTTTAGCTTTAAAAATAAAAAAACACATTTGGTACTTCTTGTGACATGGACCAAATAGGGTGCTAAAAAAGTTAAAAAATGTCAAGGTACATTTTTAATCCCTACGTATCTTTTGCGCCTATAAACCAGATATAGATCTGAATAGATTTAGATTATATACCGCAAAAGATTAAGATTTTCGGAACTTTGGTCGATTGGGGGTTTTTAAACACTAAATGACTCTTTGAGGGGTAAAAAGGGTAAAAAGGGGTGAAATCAATAACGTTATACAACGAAAATAAAAGGGTAAATTATATATATATTATATTTTTCAGCTTTTAAAATAAAATAACACATTTGGTACTTTTTTGGGACTTGCACCTAATAGAGGGTTGAAAAAAAGTCCAAGGTACTTCCTTAACCCCTATATATCTTGAGCCTAGAAACCTGATATAGACCGGAATCGATTTAGGTTTTTGGGACTTTGTTGATTAGTACTTTTTAATTATTAAATTACTCATTAAGGGGTAAAAATGGATGAGAAATTGGTAACTCGTTTGGAGGTAAAAAGAGTAAAAAGTGGTGAAATCGGTAACAGCCCAAAATAAAAGGGTTACAAATTTAAAGTAAATTGTATTTTTCTGCTCTAAAAATAACAAAAAAACACATTATGGTACTTTTTGGGACTTTAGCCGATTAGGGGCTAAGTAAAGTAAACAATTATAGAAATTATTTACCGGAATTTATAAAGATTTTTTTGACTTCAGACGAATAGGGGGTAAAGAGGGAAAAATATTTTTCATGATACTTTTTGAATCCCTTTGTACTTATCATTAGAGCCTAGTATATAGAAACCAGATACACGAGAATCGATATTAAAAAAAAGTCTTTAAATACAAATAACAGACAAGAAAAGCAACTGCAGTAAAAAGTCTTTTATAAATTTGTAAAAAAGTGCTGTCAGGTTTGAATCCTAGCCTAAATATTTAAATCTGGTTAAGTTTTCTAATGATTTTTAAGATAATTAGAAATGTTGGTCCAGAAAATAGTTGCAATGGATCCAAATTAAATTGATTTCGAATGATTTTGAAAAAAATCTGTCTTTTCTTTCTTAACATTGGGCAGAATCTGGGAAATTTGTATAATAAATTACTTCGCTGGGTTATTTTCTATTTTAATTCCCTTTGATTTTATTACAAATCTTTCAGAACATCATTTCTCTCCAAAACAAAATTTATCATTATCATAAATGCTTGAGTTAATTTGATAAATTGGCTTTAAAAAATTATGGTCTTTTTCATCTATCCCACTCTCTCATTCCATTGGCCTCTAACGACTGTGTCTGTGCCTCGATGCCACCTTCAAAGTAAAAAAAAATGTTATTTCTAGTAATTTATGGCTATTTTAGAGACTAAAGACTAAAGGGCCCTAAGTCTAAGATGATGAGAAATTTAAAAATATTTTTGGCCGCCTAAGTTGAAGTGTGTGATGGAAATTTTCTTAATTAGTTCGGGTGTTAAATTGTTTTTGAGATAAAATTCTTATGGTTAAGAAAAAATTTAATTATTTAGAATTTTTTTAAAATATTTTAAAGATTTTTTCGAAATTTTGTTTAAAGAACTTTTTAAAAATTTATAGGTATAAAAATTTTTATAACAAGATTTTTTTTTGTTCTGCCTATTTTAGCTACATGTAATATGCCTTTGGGCATGGAATCTGGTGCAATCACAGATGCTCAAATAACCGCCAGTTCAGCGCACGATACAGGTTTTGTGGGGCCACAACATGCAAGGTAAGCAAACTTTTTCGAATAGTCAATATTAAGGGGATTCACAAGGTGTTATGTGTTAATATTTTAACTTGAAGTAATATAGTTAAAATTTTAAATATAGTTTTAAATCTTGTGATATGGCAGGCTTTCGGCCAGCTATTTCTATGTCATTGTAACTAGATACAACATCATGTGAATCCCCTTATTATATCATAATTGCTTTTTGAAAAAAGCTATTATTTTTTTAGTTTCATAAATCAAGAGACCCCGTATTTTTACAATAAATCTCACCTAATTTGCAAATATCATTTCCTCTATAAATCTTGAAATTTCTAAAAATTTTATTAGCTCATCTTCTTTGATTTCTTTAATAATTTATCACAATTTATTCATGATTAAACTTAAATTGGCTCGAACTAAATAAAATCATTATACAAAAAATCTATCTTTCAATTCTATAAAAATAAGGGCTTGGACTCACAAAATAAACCCGCATTTTCTAAAGTTTATCTTAACAAAATTAAATCTCAACTGCAAAACAAAACCCTCAAAAATCCCCTCTAAACTCCCTTTTAAAGATTTCAATACAATTTTTTTTTTCTAAATATTTAAACAAAAATATTTATGATACTCAAATTTTTATAGACACTTTATTTGAAAAATCAGATTTTAAATTAGGGTAGTGCTTACACATACCCTATAAATAGCTGTGGTCATTTCCTGTGTGTCTGTGTTCCATAATAGCCCAAGACCAGTATATCACAAATTTTAAATTTGCCTCATAAAAACTTAAATGTTCAAGAGTCAGCAAAAAGAAAAATCTCATCCCAATAGATAAAATTAAATTGTAGAGATTCGTTTTTTTATGATTTAATGACCTAAACCAAAATAATGTTTAGGTCGTAGTAGAAAAAAAAACGAAAGAAACGAGTAGAGAGGCTAAATCATTTTTATGGGCCAAATTTTAATTGAAATAAATGAAAATAACATAAAAGTAAAATTTTAAATTTTTAAGGGGAAAATTAAGTCAAAAGTGAAGAAAATTTACCACTAAAGGTTTCTTAGAGGGACTTCAAGAGTTTGAGTAAAAAAATAAGAAAATTATAAAAAGAGGTCATGTAAAATTTAATGCCCAAAACTATGCAATATGAAATTGATCTCTATTCTCAATCAAAAATTATATTTTACTTTCATTCGATTCCTTATAACATTGTAAGTTTTAAAAAGATTAAGCTCTAATTCAACATTATCAGAGTAGACATTCCAATCAGTTCAAATTTAAATAAATCAGTTTTCTATGATAATCCTAAGGCTCGCTATAGCGGCACAAAGTTCAAAAATGTTTTGTAAAATTAAACTGTTTGTTAAAGTTCAGTTTTTAAATCTTTCATGTAAACCCTTAAAATTGAACAATAAATTAAATCAAGATTTCAGTTTTAAAATTATTAGATAATCTTAAAATATTTGCGCTTTTTTTGTATAATTTTTCTATAGAAAAAATTTTTTAACGAAAAATTTTCTATCGAAAAATTTTTTTAACGAAACATTTTCTATAGAAAAAAATTTTTAATGAAAATTTTATATAGAAAATTTTTTTTGAACGAAAATTTCTATAGAAAATTTTGTTTTAACGAAAAATTTTTTAACGAAAAATGAAAATGAAATGTTGCCAAAGATTTTCTTTAGAAACTAAAATGTTGCAAAAGGTTTTCTATAGAAAATAAAATGTGTCTCTAGGTTTTTTTATGGAAATCAGAATGCTTCTGTAGCCGTTTGTACCAAAACAATTATATTTCTTAGAGTTATCTATATTTTTGGTCTACAAGGAGTCAGTCAAGTAATCAATCGTTCTTATTACAATAATACTCAAATGCTTTATTTAGATGGTGCTTTAATATTTGACTATAAATATATTCTAAAACTGTCTCTTTCTACATTTGAGAACTTGCTAGAGTTAAAATTGAGTTAAAGTTTAACAATTGTCACTTTCTGGGCGATAAAGATAAAGACGATTCTAAACTTAATAATATTACTCAAATTTACCTATTTTGCTGATTTTTATGGTATTAAAAATTTGTAGAATCTTTTGTCGAATATGAAAGATTAAAAAAAATTATGTTGTAAAATAGGGAAAGTTACCAATTTTCGCATTACAGAAAGTCACTTAAGTAAACGGGGGATCTGATTAGTATAATAGAAATATTTGTATAGCACCTGAAGGACGGAATCTAAAAATATATGCCAAGAACTGTCTCTTGCATTTATGACCTTACTAGAATAATATTAGAACTTGTTAATAAAGTTGGAAAATTATCCCTTTCTGGACCTCAAAAGGTCAATAAAGTAGACAATTTGAAATAGTATAATAATCAAGACCTGCTATTTGGCTGACTTTTTTCTAGTATTAATAATGAGTTCAATCTTTTGATGAAGACTTTATTATAAATATTAACTATATATATGACAAATGTCACTTTATAGTCTAAAAAGAGTCAATTAAGTAGTCAATTGTAAATGTTAACCATTTGTATGTATTTAGCTGATCTTTTGTCGTATAAAAATGTGATTTATTTTTACACGAAGATTATTTTATATATATATATATATATATATATGTATTCTTAAATTTTAATTAGTGTTGGGGGAAAACATCTTCCCTTTAAACTGCTGGGTTTAGACTAATTCGCTTTTGTTGATATGCCAGACAGTGAGCTTTTGTTTATTTCTTTTAATCTCTTACTAAAATGCTATAAAAATCATTTAAAATGCTAATATATCCTTAGTTTATAGACCCATTTCATTTCTGACTTTAATTATTGTTATTGCCAAAGTTAACAATCTTAACTGAAAGTCCGTCCATCCATCTGTCTGTCTGCCTTTCTTCAAAAGACAAGAAAATACTAAATAAAAACTTCTATGGGCTTCTGTAAATAAAATCATAAGAAAGCAAAAACTATAAAAAAAATCTATAGTTAGGTACTTAAAAGTTAGTTTTCGTACCGGAGGAGGACTAAACCAAGCAACCGGACTAACAACTATCTAATCAAACTTTGTTTTGGCTGCATTTGAATACAACTTCTTTAAAAGCCGCCTTTCTACTACTTCGGGAAAGGAAAATTTCTTGGCTAAGTTTTTTCCTTCTTAGAGTTTTTGTTACTGTTTGATAATGTATATTTCTAGCATTCTAGCTTCTATTCTTTTTAATTTTCCCAAGTATTTTTAATGTCTTTTCTTTAGTTTGTATCGAGTACATGAAGCCATGGGGTTTTGATTTCAGTAGAAAGAGATTTTTTGCCATTTTTCTTATTGTCTTGCTTGATAGAGCCTTTCATTTGCTGTTTCTGCTGCTGCAGCTGAGAAAAGCATTTGAAAACAAACTGTCATTTAGTTAATCATGGGTAAGACGTTGCTATAATGTCTTCCATTTTTTTTTCTAGATCTTCTCAATATTTAAATTCTTTCAAGTCTAGTTTTTTTCCCCTCTGAAGTTTCATTCCTTTCCCATCCAAAACTATTTGTTAAGGAATTAATTTAAATTGAAGTTTTTTTCTTTAAAATAACTATAATAGTAAATACAGGCATTTATTTGCAAAGATTTCGAAAAAAACAAGTATTTAAAAGAAATCGTATTAAACTAATGCCTTACAAATGATTTTTAATGTCTAAGATGCAAATGAATTTTAGTCATAAAATGGTTCACTTTTTTTTTGTCCTGGTTTGAGGCTATTCAATTTAATTTAATTATTTCTTAGCTTTTAATTGAAAAGTAATTGTATGTTTAATTAAATCGAATGTTAAGACAATTTCGATAAATAGTTATTATGCCATAGAATTGATGTTGTAGTAAATAAAATTAAATCAAAGAAATTTTCAAATATAATGTTGATTTTTATATCAGATATAAACTTAAAGCTGTGAAACTAAAGATTTTCTAAAGAAAAAATGTTGAGCAACATATTCTAATGAAAAAAAAAACAATGTTGCATTTCATTTTCTATAGAAAATACAATGTTGCGACACATAACCCAAAGAAAATATAATGTTAGTCAACATTTACCATAGAAAATAAAATGTTGCACAACATTTTCTACAGAAAAGAAAATTTTGCACAACATTTTCTATTGAACATAAAATGTTGCACAACATTTTCTATAAAAAATACAATGTTGCACTACATTTACTATAAAATATACAATGTTGCACAACATTTTTTATAAAAAATACAATGTTGCACAACATTTTCTAAAGAAAATACAATATTGCACAACATTTTCTAAAGGAAATACAATGTGGCATAAAATTTTCTATGTATAAAACAATGTTGCTGATTATTTTCTATAGAAAATACAAAGTTGCCTAACATTTTATATAAAAATACAATGTTGCACAATATTTTCTAAATAAAATACAATGCTGCACTACATTTTCTATAGAGAATATAATGTTGCACAACATTTTCTATAGAAAATAAAATGTTGCACAACTTTTTCTATAGAATATACAATGTTAAACAACATTTTCTATAAGAATACAATGTTGCACCACATTTTTTGTAGATAATAATATGTTGCACAACATTTTCTTTAGAAAAGACAATGTTTGACAAAATTTTCTATAGAAATTACAATGTTGCACCTCATTTGTTATAGAAATGACAATGTTGCACAACATTTTCTATAGAAATTACAATGTTGCACAACACTTTCTATAAAAAATACAATGTTGCTCAACATTTTCTATAGAAAATACAATGTTGCTCAATATTTTCTGTAGAAAATACAATGTTGCACATTATTTTCTATAGAAGATACATGGTTGCACCACATTTCCCATAGAAATGACAATGTTCCACAACATTTTCTAAACAATATACAATGCTGCACTTCATTTTCTATAGAGAATATAATGTTGCACAACATTCTCTATAGAAAATAAAATGTTGCACAACATTTTCTATAGAATATACAATGTTAAACAATATTTTCTATAAAAATACAATGTTGCACCACATTTTCTGTAGATAATAATATGTTGCACTACATTTTCTATATCAAAGACAATGTTCCACAACATTTTCTATAGAAATTAAAATGTTGCACTTCATTTTTTATAGAAATGACAATGTTGCACAACATTTTCTATAGAAATTAAAATGTTGCACAACTCTTTCTATAAAAAATACAATGTTGCTCAACATTTTCTATAGAAAATACAATGTTGCTCAATATTTTCTGTAGTAAATACAATGTTGCACATTATTTTCTATAGAAGATACATGGTTGCACCACATTTCCCATAGAAATGACAATGTTGCACAACATTTTCTATAGAAAAGACAATGTTGCACAACATTTTCTGTAGAAATGGCAATGTTGCACAGTATTTTCTATATAAACTACAATGTTGCACCACACTTTCAATAATAACTACAATGTTGCACAACATTTTCTATGAAAAATACAATTTTGCACAACATTTTCTATAGAAAATACAATATTGCATAAAATTTTCTATATATAAACAAATGTTCCATATAATTTTCTATATATAAACAAATGGTGTTGATCATTTTCTATAGAAAATACAATGTTGGCCAACATTTTATTTAAAAATACAATGTTCCACAACATGTTCCATAGAAAATACAATGTGGCACAATATTTTCTATAGAAAATACAATGTTGCACAATATGTTCAATGGAAAATACGATGTTTCACATTATATTTTTAGAAAATACAGTGTTGTCCCACATTTTCTATAGAAAATACAATGTTGCACAAAATGTTCTATAGATAAAACATGGTACTCATTACTTTCTATAAAAAATACAATGTTTCACAATATTCCCTATAGAAAATACAATGTTGCACAACATTTGCTATAGAAAATATAATGTTGCAAATAGAAAATACAATGTTGTATAACATTTTCTACAGAAAATACAATGTTGCACAACATTTTCTGTAGAAAATACAATGTTGCACAACATTTTCTGTAGAAAATACAATGTTGCACAACGCTTTATATAGAAAATATAATGTTTCTGAAGATTTCCCACAGAAACCGTAATGTTGCACTAGATTTTGTGAAATGTTCTTTAAAAAAGTCAATGTTTCGTCTGGTTTTCTATTAAAAATTAAATGTTGCTAATAATTTTTTTGGAAGAATCTTTATATATAAGGATTTTTTTTACGAAAAATGAATGTTGCTGAGTTGTTTTTATAAGAAAGAAAATGTTGCTAAAGATGTTCTTTAAGAAAAGCAATGTTGATTATGATTTTCTACTAAAAGTAAAATGTTGCTGATAATTTTTATTAAGTATTAATGATTTTTTATAAAACTAAAAATGTTGCTTAATAGTTTTTTTATCTTTATTGACAAGGATTTTTTTTACGAAAAATTAATGTTGCTGAGTAGTTTTTATAAGAAAGAAAATGTTTCTAAAGATGTTCTTTAAGAAAAGCAATGTTGCTTATGACTTTCTACTAAAAGTAAAATGTTGCTGATAATTTTTATTAAGTATTAATGATTTTTTATGAAACTAAAAATGTTGCTTAATAGTTTTTGTATGAAAGAAAATTTTGCTAAAAAATTAGGAAAACTAATGTTGCTTACAGTTTTCTATTCAAAATAAAATGTTGCTGATAATTATATATATATTATATAAGTTGCTTTATAGATATTGATTTTTTTATAAAAAAAAAAAATTTTGTATCTGAGTAGTTTTTGTAAGAAAGAAAATGTTGCTGAAGATGTGCTTTAAGAAAAACAATGTTGCTTACTATTTTCTATTAAAAATAAAATGTAACAGATAATTTTCTATAATAGATAAAATGTTTTAAAATAGTTTAAATAGAAAGCGGTAGATCTTTCATGTTGCCCAACCTATTTTGGAGAATATAAAGCGTTTTACAAGATTCAAATCCCTGTTAATAACTTTTGTCCCTCAATTTAATTGTTTTCTCTACTAAAAAGCAGGAAATGCTTTTATGACTACAATTCAAAAAAATCTGCACCTTTATTTTAATTAAGCTCTCAATTTTTATGACTTTCATAACTAGAATTCATCCAACAAAAGGCCGTCTTCTTCCGCTTTTAAACGTTTAACTCTTAAATTATCATTACCCCCCAGCCAAGTATATCATTATAAATTTTAAAACCTTTTCAAATCATATTTAAATTTCATAAAAAAAAAACAGATTTTATTACCTAAAGATTACGATGAGAATTTTGCTTAATTACAATTCTTTGAATCATAGGCCTATGATGTTTTCTTATAAAATTTTAGATAAATACATATTCGTACTCGTAAAACTAAAGTTTATTTTAATTTATTTCAAAAAATTAAATTGCCCAACAGGTCATAAATTGTTTTTTGTTAAACACTTTCAACAAATTTGTTATCATATTCTAACAAACATTTGAAATTTTAAAAAAATTTATGAAGAGATATTTTTTCAGTAAAAATATCTTTTAAAGTAAATAAAATGATGATGATGATGATGTGATAAGTTTTAAACACTTCTACACTATAATTTTGTTCTTTTCCGAAAATAAAGATAATTGTTTAGAAAAGTTTATGACGAGTAAACAAAACAAAAGTCTAACAGGTTCTTAGAAATTGTTTGAGGCAAAAACATCATAAATTTTAAGAGCGGTAGCCAAAAAAATGTTTATGTGCATTTGTACTTGCACTGCAACAAATTGGGTAATTTCTTGACCCGGTTTTTCCCCCATTTTTTCTTAAGATTTCCTTTCTTAAGTTTTTCCAACACTTAAGTATCTGTGGCTTTTTCTTGATGATGATTGTTATTTTCTTATTTTTAAATTCTTTTAATTGCCGGCGGCTTCTCAAAGGTTTAATGTTTTTCAAGAGGTTTTATTTTTGAAGGGATTTTTTTCTTGTGTTTTTTTAGAAATTTTATGTGTTTCATTTTTATGTGAATTTTTCTTGATAATTACTCAAAAATAACATCAAAATAGCAAGTTTATTGTTAAAAAAAAGAAGGCAAGAAAATCTTGTAAAAGATACCTATATAAATGACTGTATGAATGTAACATTAAATAAAATGTTGCTGAAGATAACTTGTATTATAAACGATATTTCACTAGATTTTCTAAATAAGAACTAATGCTTTACAAGATTTTTTTAAAGAAAATACACTATTGCAAAAGTTTTTTTTTTATATAAAGTACAATGTTGCAAGCGATTTTTTATGCAAAATACAATGTTGCAAAGGATTTTCTATAGATAATAAAATGTTGCAATAGATTTGTTAAAGTAAATGTAATATTTAACATGATTCTATATATAAAAAAATAATGTTGCAAAACATTTTCTATAAAAAATACAATGTTGCAATGGATTTTCTACAGAAAACAAGATTTTTTTAAGAAAATGTAATGTTTGACAAGATTTTTCATAGAAAGTATAATGTTGCAAGCAATTTTTGTTATAGAAAATACAATGTTGCAAAGCCTTTTCTATAAAAAAGAAACCTTGCAATAGATTTTTTTAAAGCAAATGTAATGTTTCACAAGATATTCCAAAGAAAGTCCAATGTTGCGAAAGATTTTGCATAGAAAATACAATGTTGCGAAGGATTTTCTACAGAAAAAACAATGTTGCGTTGGATTTTTTTAAAGATAATGTAATGTTTCATGAATTTTTCCATAGAAAGTACAATGTTGCAACGATTATTTACAGAATAAAATAATGTTGCAATAGATTTTTCAAAAAATATTCAATGATTCACAAGATTTTCTAACGAAAGTAAATATTGCAGAAGATTTTCTTAAGAAAATACAATGTTGCAAGGGAGTTTCTAAAGAAAATATGTAGTTGCAATGGATTTTTTATAATACATACAATGTTTTAATTAATGTTGCTAAAGGTTTCCTATGAACGGCTTTTAAGTATTTTTGAAACAATTTTAATGTTTTTTTGCGTTATCTTTATAAAACACAATGTTGCAAATGATTTTCTAAAGAAATTTCAATGTTTCTAAATTTTTTCTATGGCGATAATAATGGTTTTATAGTATTTTTATCCAAATTTTAATATTTTTTTTGCGTTATCTTTACAAAACTCAATGTTGCTGTTGATTTACCAAAGAAATTTCAATGTTGCAGATTATTATACAATAAAAATTTAATGTTGCTATTAAAAATATAACATTATCGCTATGAAAGATAATGTTGCAATAAATTTTTTATAAAAAATACAATGTTGCATGTGGTTTCCTATGAAATTTGCAAGGTTTTACAAAATTATCAGTAGAAAAATTGATGTTGTACAAGATTTTCTATAGAAAATACAATGTTGAGCAAGATTTTCTATAGGAAATATAATGTTTCAAAAGATTTTATAAGGAAAATAATATGTTGAAGAAGATTTTTTATCGAAAATACAATGTTGCAGAAGATTTTTTATAGAAAATGCAATATTGCGCAGGATTTTGTATGGAAAATATAATGTTGCAAAAGATTTTCTGTAGAAAATACAATGTTGCAAAAGATTTTCTTTAGAAAATGCAATGTTGCAGAAGATTTTCTGGAGAATATACAATTTATCCATAGAAAATATAATGTTGCAGAAAATTTTCATAATAAAATACAATGTTGCAGAAAATTTTCTTTAGAAAATGCAATGTTGCAGAAGATTTTCTGGAGAATATACAATGTTGCAGATGGTTTTCCATAGAAAATACAATGTTCCAGAAGATTTTCATAATAAAATGCAAAGTTGCAGAAGATTTTCTATAGAAAATACAATGTTGCAGATAATTTTCATAATGAAATACAATGTTGCAGTTGACTTTCAATATAAAAATAAAATGTTGCCAAAGATTTTCTATAGAAATTAAGATGTTGCAAAAGGCTTTCTATAGAAAAAGTGTTGCTAAAGGTTTTCTACGAATATCAAAATGTTTCTGAAGCCGTTTGTATAAAAACTTTGATGTTTCTTAGAGTTATCTGTAAAAAACTAAATGTTGCAGGTAATTTTTTATTGAATATGCAATGTTGCGGATGATGAGAACGAACATTAAATTTATGTATTGATTTAAATATTTTATTTACAATCTTTTCATTTTATTATATTATCCCCAAATTCATTTAAATTAAAATAAAACTTAGAGAGAACCAAATATATTTTTTTTTTTCTTATAAGTCATCAAATATTTCAAAGTCCTATTAAAAATCTAAAAGCCAACTCCACAAGAAACAAAAATTAAAATATCAATAAAAAATCAAGACATATATATTAAGCCAACAACTCAAGAAATCAATTTGAAAAAAACCAATCCAAAAAACCAAAAATTAATCCTTAATTACCAAGACAACATCCTGCTGAGTTTAGCAAAAGTTGTAAAAAAAGAAAACACAGAAAACCATAAAGTTACATTTCGGCCAAATACTTGCAACAGATTCTACTGAGCAGAAGAAAAATCTTTGAAAAAAAAATCATAAAAATAAATAAACTTCATTTTAACGAACTTAACAAGTCACCAGAAGCGATTTTCAAACTAGGGGGGATTCTTTCATTTCAACTGTTTTTATTCCTCTACTTTTGAATTCATTTGTAATAGCAAAAAAATCTGTATTTTTTTTGGTCTTGTGGTTATTTAAAAGTATTTTCTGAAATGATAACGTGGTTAAGTAAAAGAATTGACGTTTAAAACGGCTTTTAAACGCAATTTACATTAAAATAAATAACTTAAAAAAAATCTTAAGAGATTCTTGCAAAATCTTACAAAAAAAAAAAAAAAACACAGCAAGAAAAAAAAAACAACAAATCTTAAAAACGCCACTTAAATGTGGACAGATGAAAGGAGGAACTTGGAAGAAAAAAAAAATTTTTTTGAAATAAATAAAGTGGAATAAAGTGTAATGTATACCAAATCAAAAAGCATTTCAGGAGGATTTTAGAAGAATAATTACAAAAGTGGGTGATGAAGAGTATAGGAAAACTCTACTGATTAACAATTTTGTAAGGAATTAGGGGTAAAAGACCAAAATGCACAACTTTTTCTACAAAAAAGGCAATGTTGCAAAAAGTTTTATATTACAAATACTTTGTTGTGCAAGATTTTCTAAAGAAAATACCATGTTGCAGATGAATTTATATAGAAAATACACTGTTGCAAAGGGTTTTCTATCAAAAATACAATGTTGCAAGGGACATTCTATAGAAAATGCTATGTTGCACAAGATTTTTTTTATAGAAAATACATGATACAGACGTTTTTCTATAGAAAATACTAAGTTTTACACTCTTCTTAATATCAAATAAAATGTTGCAGAATATTTTATATAGAAAATACAATGTTGCAGAGGATTTTCTATCAAAAATAAAATGTTGTCTATAAAGAATACAATGTTGCATTGGATTTTTTACAGAAAGTACAATGTTGGAAATGATTTTTTGTAAACAAATAAAATTTTGTAAAAGATATTCATAGAAAATACAATGTTGTAGAAGATTTTCTTTAAAAAAAAAACAATGTTGCAGAAGAATTTCTATAGAAAATACAACTTAACACAGAATTTTCAATATAAAATAAAATGTTGCAAAAGATTTTATATAAAGAATACAATGTTGCACAGGATTTTCTATAAAAAATACAATGTTGCACAAGATTTCATAATAAAAATTAAATGTTACACAAGATTTTCTAAATAATATATAATGTTTCAGAAGACTTTTAAAAGAAAATACAATGTTGCTGTTAAATTTCAATAGATTCTATAGTGTTGCATAAGATTTTCTGAAGAAAACACAATGATTTTTTTGGAAACAAATAAAATTTTGCAAAAAAAATTCATAGAAAACTCAATGTTGCGAAAGATTTTCTTTAAAAAATACAATGTTGCAGAAGAACTTTTATAGAAAATACAACTTTTCGTAGAATTTTAAATATAATATAAAATGTTGCAGAAGATTTTATATAAAAAATACAATGTTCCACAGGATTTTCTATAAAAAAAAACAAAGTTGCACAAGATTTTCTTCAAAAAATACAATGTTGCATAAGATTTTCTAAATAATATATAATGTTTCAGAAGACTTTTAATAGAAAATACAATATTGCGGTAGAATTTCCATTGAATCTATAATGCGGCATAAGATTTTATGTACAAAATATAATGTTGCTAAAGTTTTTCTAAAGAAAATAAAAAGTTGCTGAAGATTTTATATATAAAATACATAGTTGCAAAACATATTCTATAGAAAATACAATGTTGCGGAAGATTTTCTATAAAAAGTGCAATGTTGCAGAAGATTTTCCATAGAAAAATCAAGGTTTCACAGGATTCTCAATATAAACTAAAATGTTGTACAAGATTTCATACATAAAATACAATGTTGCATAACATTTCTTATAAAAAATGCAATGTTGCACAAGATTTTTTAAATAATACAAAATGTTTCAGAAGACTTTTAACAGCTAATACAATGTTGCAGTAAAATTTCAATAGAATGTATAATGTTGCATAAGATTTTCTGTAGAAAATATAATGTTGCATAAGATTTTCTAAAGAAAATATAATGTTGCAGAAAATTTTACATAGAAAGTACAATGTTGCAAGTGATATTCTAATAAAATACTGTGTTGCAGAAGATTTTATAAAGAAAATACAATGTTCCCCAAGTCTCCTATCAAAAGTATAATGTTGCATAAGTTTTTCTTTTAAAAATACAATGTTGCAGAAGATTTTCCGCAGAAACTACAATGTTGCACAAAATTTTTTTTTTATTCAAAATGCAATGTTTCATATGTTTTTCTTAAGAAAATATAATGTTGCTAAAGAAATATCAAGCAATATATAGTGCTACAGAAAGTTTCCTGAAAGAAAATGTTGCTTCATTTAAAAATTGCGTAAAAATTGCTTTTGGAAATATAACAGTTTTTATATTATTTTCAATCTTCTACAACATTTAAATTGCTACTACTACCTATAGGGTACATTTTTATTAAAAAACAAAAACCAGAACCAAATGTTTGAAATTGTTATGGGTTGTTTTGGCTTAGCTGATGATTTCATATGACCAAAATGCTCAATTTACTAAGCCTGCACGTACCATTTAAGGCAATACTAGCAAAAAATCAAGAAAAGGAAAAAATAAATACATTAATTTTATTTTTGTAGACGATGACGTTTGGTGATATTGAATTTACTATAAGGTGGTTTTGTGGATTTGCACAAAACCAATAGCCTTAAAAGCAACAAAAAAAATCCACTGAAAATACTAACCAATGTGGGGCCTGTCATTTAATGTCAATTAATTTATAGGAATTTTTTTCTTATTGCTTTTTATTTAAGCTTTTTTCCTTAGCATACATGCGTTTTAATAAACTTAAGTTAGATTTGATTTTTGTTTTCTTGTTCCTTGTGATGACAATAATTGTAATTTATGTCTTTTTGTTTTTTTTTCTTTCAGACTGAAAACCGATAATAATGGCGGTGCCTGGTGTCCCAAACATATGGTGTCTAATGCTTTAAAAGAATATTTACAAGTTGACCTGTTGTCGGTGCATGTTGTTACCGCTATACGCACCCAGGGTCGCTTTGGCAAGGGTCAGGGTCAAGAGTATACGGAGGCTTATGTTTTGGAATATTGGCGACCGGGTTTCACCAGCTGGAAGCGTTGGAAGAATACCCAAGGAAAAGAGGTGAGTTTTGTTGGGAACTTCTTAAAAATAGATTATAATCTCTGGAAAATAAATTTCTAACATGTTTTGTATTGACACTCTTTTTGTTTACTTTTAGATCCTGCCTGGCAACATCAATACCTACAGCGAAGTTGAAAACACTTTACAACCCATAATTTTTGCCTCAAAAATACGCATCTATCCATATGGCCAATACGATCGTACGGTCTGTTTGAGAGCTGAAATTGTGGGTTGTCCATGGGAAGGTGAGTGACACAAATATGTAAAGCTTAGAAAAATATTCAATAACACTAGGCTACAAAATTGTTTATAGAAACAAAGCTTGTTAAACAAGATTTTCGAAAAAAATTAATGTTGCACAAGATTTTCTATAGAAAAAACAATGTTTCACAAAGTTTTCTATAGAAAAATAAATGTTGCATACGATTTTTTTTAGAATATTTAATGTTGCAAATGATTTCCGCAAGATTTTCCAGATTTTTTGCTTCAAAAAGTAAAATGTTGCACAAGATTTTCTAAAGAAAATACAATGTTGCAAAAGATTTTCTATAATAAAATTAATGTTGCACAAGATGTTCTATAGAATATATAATGTTGCACAAGTTTTTCTATATAATATACAATATTGCATAAGTCTTTCTAGAGAAAATACAATGTTACAATAGGTTTTCTGTAGAAAATATAATGTTGCACAAGTTTTTTTATTTGATATACAATGTTGCAGAAGTTTTTGTGATTAAAAATTCAATGTTGCAAAAGATTTCTCCAGAAAATGTAATGTTGCAGAAGATTTTCTACAGAAAATATAATGTTGCGTAAATTTTTCTATAGAAAATATAATGTTGCACAAGTTTTCTATAGAAAATACAATGTTGCCAAAGATTTTCTACAGAAAATATAATGTTGCGCATGTTTTTCTATAAGAAATATGATATTGCACAAGTGTTTTTATAGAAAATATAATGTTGCCAAAGATTTTGTACAGAAAATATAATGTTACGGTAGTTTTCTATAGTAAATACAATGTTGCAGATGATTTTTAATAGAAATACAATGTTGCAAAAGATTTTCTAAAGAAAATATTATGTTGCGCAAGTTTTTGTATATTAAATGTAATGTTGCATAAGTTTTCTATAGAAAATAAAATGTTACACAAGATTTTCTACATAAAATATTATGTTGGGCAAGTTTTTCTGTAGAAAATACAATGTTGCAAAAGATTTTCTACAGAAAATATAACGTTGCGCTAGTTTTTCCATAGTAAATACAATGTTGCACAAGTTTTTCTATAGTAAATATAATGTTGCACAAGATTTTCAATAGAAAATACAATGTTGCAAAAGATTTTCTATAGAAAATATTATGTTGCGAAAGTTTTGCTACAGAAAATATAATGTTGCAAAAGTTTTTCTATAGAAAATATAATGTTGCATAAGATTTTTAATAAAAAATACAATTTTGCAATAGATATTCTACAGAAAATATTATGTTGCGTAAGTTTTTCCATAAGAAATACAATGTTGCAGAAGTTTTTCTATAAGAAATATAATATTGCGCAAGTTTTCCTATAGGAAAAACAATGTTGCCAAAGATTTTCTACAAAAAAATGTAATGTTGCGCGAGTTTTTCTATAGGAAATACATTGTTGCCAAAGATTTTCTACAGAAAATATAATGTTGCGCAAGTTTTTCTATGGAAAATACAATTTTGCCAAAGATCGTTAACAGAAAATATAATGTTGGGCTAGTTTTTTTGTAGAAAATACAATGTTGCATAAGTTTTGCCATAGAAAATATAATGTTGTACATGATTTTCAATAGAAAATACAATGTTGCAAAAGATTTTCTTTAGATAAGACAATGTTGCACACTATATTTTACTGGAAAAAAAATGTTGCATGAGATTTTGATAGAATGTACATTGTTGCATATGATTTTCTATTGTAAAGATTTTCTAACGATAATATAGTGTTGCCAAAGATTTCTATATGAAATAATATGTTGCTGAAGATATTTTATGGAAAATACTATGTTGCATGATATTTTCTCTTGTAAATTTAATGTTGAGTATTATTTTCTATAGAATATATAAAGTTCCACAATATTTTGTATACAAAATTCAAGGTTTCGGAAGATTTCTATACTTGTTTCTCGGTGTAAATCTGATATTTTTCCATATAGAAATTTATGTTTAGAGATACATATTATTAGCGATCATCTACAAATTATGAACAAGACGATGTTGTAGAAAGTTTTACTATCAATTTAATGTCATACAACAAATTTATTGCAAAAAAAAATAAATAAAAAATTTATGAAAAATCTTAAGTCTCTAGAAAACCATTAGCTAAATGGCCAGACTATCAGCAAAATGCTTTTCAGCAAGATGCTTAAGTAGAAGACAAGATATTGATGATCATAAAGTTTTTGCTCATAAACCTAAAACATAAGTATTAGATAAAAAGAAAATTTATTAAACAAAATATACAAAATTCAAGTATGTATAAAATGAAGGTGCTGCTTATTTTCATATTTCTTTTAGATTCCCTGAAAAATTTAAACCATATTTATGTCCTAAGCATTAAAAGCAACAAAAAACCAAAAAACACTCCCCATTAGCCAAAAAGGCAAAAAATAACAGTCAAGAACTAATTTAATATGTCCCGACGTCTGGCTTGGCCTCCAAAGCTTATACTGTAAGCTTTTTACTTTTAACTTACAAGCATAACTACGTCCACCTCTATGTTATATTTTTTTGGTCTACACTCATGGAAATTATTCCCTTTGTAATCTAGAAAACGCTTAAAAATCAGACATGCCATGTGAACAACAAAAAAAAAACCGAAATATTTATTTAATTTTTCGTTATTTGGTTGTTTTTTTTTTTTGTTTGTTTTTGTAGCAAATTTTTTATTTATAAAACATGCAAAAAGGGCTTTAATAATAAATAGTGACTATATATGTACATATATGCGGTGGAACTATACAAAGTTACCTTGACTTATCACATTATACCACACCTTTATTACATTAAATATTTCCCTTACTTGCACTTAAATACATATTTGCTTTTTATTCGCATATGTATTAATGGTCATATTAAATGGCTTTTAATGTGGTCTGCTGAGTGTTTTGTAATAGTTGACTATTTTTTCTTGTAGGTATATATGTATATTCATGATAATTCCATTACATTAAATCAGATTTAAAAGGAAATTAAGAAGGTTTTTTTGAAAAGAAGGAAGTCAGAAAGACTAAACAAATACCTTTATATTATTGATATATAAATGTTGCTGAAGATTTTTTATCGAAATAACAATGTTGCAGAAGATTTTCTATAGAAAACACAATGTTGCAGAAGATTTGCTCTATAAAATACTTTTTTGCAGATCATTTTTCATAGAAAATTAAATGTTGCAGAAGATTTTTTAAGGAAGCTATAATGTTGCTCAAGATTTTTTATTGAAAATACTATACTGCATAAGACTTTCTTTGGAAAATATAATGTTGCAGATGATTTTCTATAGAAAGTACAATGTTGCAGATGATTTTCTATAGAAAACACAATGTTGCAAAAGATTTTCTACATAAAATACAATGAAGCAGAGTATTTGATATAGAAAACACAATGTTTCAGAAGTTTCTGTAAGAAAAATATAATGATGCACAAGATTTTCTAATGAAAATGTAATGTTGCAGAAGTTTTTTTTATAGAAAATACAATGTTACGGAAAATTTTCTAAGGAAAATATAATGTTGCAGAAGGTTTTATAAAGCAAATACAATGTTGCAGAAGATTTAGTAAGGAAATTATAATGTTGCAAAAGATTTGCTATAGAAAATATAATGATTCATAAGGTTTTCTATAGAAACTATAATGTTGCGAAAGATTTTGTATAGTAAATACAATGTTGCACATTTTTTTTATAGAAAACACAATGTTGCAATATATATTTTCTATAAAATACAATGTTGCAAGGAATTTTTTATAGAAAATACAATGTTCCAGAAGATTTTCTATAGAAACTATAATGTTGCACAAGATTTTCTATAGTAAATATAATGTGTAACAAGATTTTCTAGGGAAAATACCATGTTGCAGGAGATTTTCTAAAAAAAAACAATGTTTTAAAATTTTTTCTCTATTAAATAAAATGTTGCCGAAGATTTTCTATAGAAAATGCAATGTTGCATAAGATTTTCTCTATAAAATTCAATGTTGCTGAAGACTTTCAATAGAAAAACAATGTTGAAGAAGATTTTCTCTATTATATAAAATGTTGCAAACAATTTTGTAAAGAAAATATAATATTGCAGAAGATTTTCTCTATAAAATACGATGTTGCAGAGGATTTTCTATAGAAAAAACAATAAAAAATAATGTTGCAGAAGATTTTCAATAGAAAATTTAATATTGCAGAAGGTTTTTTCTATGAAATAAAATGTTGCAGAAGATTTTCTATAGAAGAAACAATGTTGCATAAGATTTTCAATTGAAAAAACAATATTGCAGAAGATTTCCTCTATAAAATAAAATGTTGCAGAGGATTTTCTATTAAAAATTTAATGTTGCATAAGATTTTTCTATTAAGTAAAATGTTGCAAAAGATTTTCTATAGAAAATACAATGTTGCAGAAGATTTTCTCTATAAACTACAATGTTGCAGAAGATTTTCTATAGAAAAAACGATGTTGCAGAAGATTTCCTCTTCTAAATAAAATGTTGCACTTGATTTTCTATCAAAAATACAAAGTTGCAGAGGATTTTCTAAGGAAAATACAATGTTGCAGAAGATTTTCTATAATAAAACAAGGATGTAGAAGATTTTCAACAGAAAATTTAATATTGCAGAAGGTTTTCTCTATTAAATAAAATGTTGCAAAAGATTTTCTATAGAAAATACAATGTTGCAGATGATTTTCTCTATAAACTACAATGTTGCAGAAGATTTTCTATAGAAAAAACGATGTTGCAGAAGATTTCCTCTTTTAAATAAAATGTTGCAGGAGATTTTCTATAGAAGCTAAAATGTTTCACTAGATTTTCTATCGAAAATTCAAAGTAGCAGAAGATTTTCTAAGGAAAATATAATGTTGCAGAAGATTTTCTGTATAAAATACAATGTTGAAGAAGATTATCTATAGAAAATACAATATTGCATAAGATTTTTCATATAAGCTTAAATGTGGCACAAGGTTTTATAAAGAAAATAAAATGTTGCATAAGATTTTATATGAGTAATGCAATGTTGCAGAAGAAAATCTATAGAAATCTCAATGTTTTTTTTTTAACGACTCTAGAAATTTAAATGCTGCTTTTTACTAAATATAACATATGACCTCTTGTAGGGCATCATAGATTTATCCACAGACATTTCCTATTTAAAACTATCTAATCAACACCAGATTTTCGTTGTTTTTTTTTTTGTCTCAACCCCACATATTTCATGTATAAAATTTTTAGTACCGGGATTATCTCCAGCATTAAGACAAGTTAAGATTTTTTCGTATTCTCTTTTATGGTTAAATGCAGTTTTATATTGTGGCAACATTTTCACTGATACCCCCAGTTGCATGCAAAAGTTAACTGCTTGTTTTCTGCTCGGTTAAACATTTGAATTTATAACTGATTAAATTTGTCGGTCTAGCTGAAAGTCTGTCCATCTATATACGAACATTATAAAGTCCGTCGGTAATTCTGTATGTCTGCCTTTTATGCTTAGTTCTTAGAGTATGTGTAAAAGTTTTCAGTTTTAAATTAAATTAATGATTAATGATGTAGGGAGAGGTTTTGGCTTATAAGAAACCAATTTTAAAATAAGTTGTAAATGTCTTAAACTAGAAATAGGTGCAGTTAAAGTTAAAGTAAGACTCAATTGAAATTCAATACTAAATTAGGCATAAATTTTCGATGTCTGATTTTTTTTTTTGTTTGGAGTCTGAAGAGAAACTGTATAAAACTTAAATAAATTACCAAGTCTAATCTTTGAATCTAAGTTAAAGCAAGGCAACATTGTTGAAGAAAAAAAAAAACTGAAAATAATTTGAACAGATTTAATGTTTGTCTAGTATAATTTTTTACTTATAATTAAAACTAAATAAATTTTAAATTTCAAATTTAATTTAATTTTTGTAGCTTATTTGGCTCTTTTTAAAGCCTTTTTAGGTAAATTGCTTTAAATATTAGTTAAATTTAATATTTTGTATTTTATCCTTAATTACTTAAAATCATATTAAATAATTCATTATAATGTATTTCAAATACATTATAATAGTTAAACACTCATGAATATATAAAAAACTAGCACGCATATAAATTATCCCACAACCCAGCGAACAAATCGAATAGACTTATTAATTTTTCTCTATTAATTCTAACACAGAATCCCTCTAAACCATGTTGCAGTCGATTTTCTGTATTAGATGTCATGTATCATAAGATTTTCTCTGCAAAATATAATGTTGCAGAAAATATTCTAGAGAAAATACAGTGTTGCTTAAGATTTTTAGTAAAACAGTTTATGTTACTGAAGACTTTGTATATAAATTAAAATGTTGCTTAAGATTTTATATACCTTATATATTGTTGCACATAATTTTCTACATTAAAAACAATGTTCTATACAGTTTTTTATAATTCGCATAATGTTGCACAATATTTTCTATAGACATAATGTTGCACAAGATTTTCTATAGAAAATATAATGTTGCATAAGATTTTCTATTAATAAAATAATGTTGCACAAGATTTTCTATGGAAAATAACATGTTGCGATAGGTTTTTGTCTATATGTTTGATGTTGCTAAGAATAATTAAATGTTGCTCAATATATTCTATAGATAATACAATGTAGCACAAGGTTTTCTATAGAAAATACGATGTTGCATTAAATTTTCTATGGAAAATATAATGTTTCACAAGATTTTCGATAGAAAATACAATGTTGCGAAGGATTTTTTTCTAAATGTTTGATGTTGCTAAGGATAATAAAATGTTGCACAATATTTTCTGGTGAAAATACAATGTTGCACAATATTTTCTATGGAAAAAATAATGTCGCACAAGATTTTAAATAAAAAACATAATGTTGCACAAGATTTTCTATAGAAAATACAATGTTGCTAGGGTTTATTGTCTAAATATTTGATCTTGCTAAGAATAATAAAATATTGCTTTGGAAAATATAATGTTTGCGAAAGTCTTTGCTGGGTTCGCTCCCTCACAAATCCTTATCAAATTAGTGCTCTCAAGCGCTAATGTTGTTTTAACTAAAAACATCATAATATTTTCTATTGTTTTTCCTATGGATTTTCAATTTAATTACACACGTGTATTAAACATTTTATTATATCTGTGGATAGCCTATTATTGCACTACATTTAAATATTGAATTGTTACGCCTTTTGTTAAAACAATTACTTATTGTTTTTCCAACAATAATCGATAAAATAAAACAGAAAAATGTTGAAATTAAACAACAGCAACTACAACAGATGCATGAAAATAGGAAAAAACACACGCGTGTAATTACGATAATTATTATATACACGCATGAGGATCTGTACAAACATGGGGCGATTAAAATTATTGTGTGAATGTGTTTTGAGTAGAAATATTAATGTGCGCATAAATTATTAAAAACTAATAATAATCCTTGTGAAACTAAGGGCTAGAAACAAGTTTGGAAATATTTTAGAGGTTGGGAGACAGTAAGATAAAGGAATTCCTAGAAAAGTGTAGAATTTCATGAAGATTTTTGAATGAAAACACAATGTTGCAAAAGATTTTTTGAAAAAAATAAAATGTTGCACGAAATATTCTATAGAAAATACAATGTTGCACTATATTTATTAAAGAAAATACAATGTTTCGTAGGATTTTATAAAAAAAAACCTATGTTGCACAAGATTTTCTTACGAAGGAGCAATGTTGCGTAAGACTTTCTGCAGAAAAACCAACATTTTATAAGATTTTCTATAGAAAAAACAATGTTGCACAAGGTTTTCTAAATAAAATTCAATGTTCCATAACATAATCGAAAGAAAGTATAATCTTGTACAAGATTTCCCTTTGAAAATTAAGTTTCACATGAAATTTTGGTACAAAATACAATGTTGCAAAGGTTTTTCTACAGAAAAAACAATGTTGAAAAAAAGTTTCTAAAGAAAATATAATGTTGCAGATAATTTTCTCAGAAAAATACAATGTTGCAAAAGATTTTCTGTAAAAAATAAAATGTTGCTAAAATTTTTTTTAATAAAATATGATGATTACAACAAGTCGGATAAGTGGTGGCTAAAAAGTTCTTCTAGCGGTTTAAAAATATTATGTTTCTTTGAAAAATATAATGTTGTTTATAATTTCAAAAATTAAGTTAAATGTTGCTGAGTATTTTAAATAGGAACTAAAATGTTGCTAAAGATTTTTCAACAAAATATAATTTTTTTGTATGTTTTTTTTAATGATTTAAACATTTTTTAATGTTTCTAAAGATTTTCAAGATAAATCTCAATGTTGCTAAAGATTTTTTTTTAAATGATTTAAAAATTTTTATAATTTCGAAAATTAAACAAAATGTTGCTGAGTATTTTAAATGGGAAATAAAATGTTGCTAAAGATTTTTTTAACAAAATAAATTTTTTTGGATAGTTTTTTTCAAAATTTCTCAATGTTGCTAAAGATTTTCCAGATAAATCTCAATGTTGCTAAAGATTTTCTTTAAAATACTGTTTGATAAGTTATTTCACATTTGTTTGAATAGAAATGTTGACTATGCTTTTAGAATGGACATTTCAAGTCCATTTTACAATATACAATGTTGCTAAAGGTTTCAGAGAGAAAGTGTAATGTTGCTGAGTATTTTAAATAAGAGTTGAAAAGTTGCTTAAGATTTTCTTAACAAAATAAAATGTTTTGGGTGGTTTTTTAAAGAAAGTAAAAAGTTTTTAAATAATAAAATCTCAATGTTGCTAAAGGTTTCAGAGAGAAACTGTAATGTTGCTGAGTATTTAAATAAAAAATGAAATGTTGCTAAAGATTTTCTTCACAAAAATAAAGGTGTCATATGGTTTTTTAAAGAAAGTAAAAAGTTTTTGAATATTTTCTATAAAAATCTCAATGTTGCTAAAGGTTTCAGAGAGAAAGCGTAATGTTGTTGAGTATTTGAACTTAGAAATGAAATGTTTTTAAAGATTTTCTTAACAAACAAAAATGTTTCGGATGATTTTTTAAAAAAAGTAAAAAGTTTTTAAAGATTTTCGATAAAAATCTCAATGTTGCTTAAGGTTTCGGAGAGAAAGAGTAATGTTGCTGAGTATTTTAAATAAGAATTGAAATGTTGCTTAAGATTTTCTCAATAAAAAACAATGTTTTCGGATTTTTTTTTAAAGAAAGTGAAAAGTTTGTAAGGATTTTCTATAGAAATCATAATGTTGCTGAAGATTTTATATAAAATTTTAAATGTTGCCAAAGATTTTCTTTGGAAAATTTGATGTAATTAATAAAGAATTTATAATATTTTCCTTAATATATTTTTATTATTTTATTAAATTTATTTTAAACATAATCTAAGGTGTTTTCAATGAAAATTATATGTTTAAATTTAGAAAATTCAAAATAAATTGAACACATGTAGTGTTTTCGATGATAACTTCGTAAAACAATTTATAGTAATTATGGTTAATTAGATTAAATATTATTTGTATATTCTAGTGGTAATTATAATGTAATTTAGTTACCATGTCCTTTAGAAACATTTTTTTGTGCAGAAGGGAAAACAAAGTTTAAGCGAATAATGATAAAAATCTAATTGTGGAAATAATAGTAATGGACAATTAAATGTTAATAATGGGATTGGAGGGAGCCAATAATTAGGGACAAAAAGAACAAGGAATTAGCAATTTGATAAATATTTTTGATAAGTTATGACTTGATCTTTAATAGAATTTATGTTACTTAGGTTTTGAGTTAATTTAAAAAAGATTTAAGATTTTTTTTTTCTTAAATGCTATAAAAGTTATGTTTTCTTCTACATATCCTTGTATATCCTGTGCTTACATTTTTATATTATTAAATTATTTCTTTATGTTAAAATGTATATTTTTTGTTTAACAATCTTTTGTTCAAACACAATTTTAATGGTTTTCCTTTTCTTCTTTCTCCAGGATACCTTTTGCCCACCTCCCGCCTTTACTTTTAGTCATCACAAAAATATGATAAACATTTTCTATTTTTTTTTTTCTTGAGCTTCCTTTATAACACTTCGTTTTTTATATCCTGTAAAAATATGAAATGAAAAATAACAAAAAGAAAAAAAATAGAAAAAAAAATAAGAATTCCTTAACATTGTTTTCCTTTTAAAGGCTCTGAATGTGTGCGAGTACATATTTTCACTTAAATATTTTTCTTTTGTGTAACATACGTACATTGAATGCCACATGCCACATATTTCTTTTCACATTTTTAGTGACATTAGGCACGTTTTACAACATCATAAAATTATTACGATTATTTGCACCAAAACCAAGACCGACCCCACCTGTTTTAAAGCTTTTCCTTTTATCACACTAAAAAAGTAAATTTATACACAAAATGTTTATAAAAATATTTTTATATATTTAACTTGACTTAGGCTACACGGTTATGTTTGAATGACGTGTTATCTTGATTAATTTGCATATGAAATAATGCAACATTTTCCTCACTACCAGCAAACAAGCAATACCCCTCCCCCCCCTAATCATCCTATTCCCACCTTCTTTTAGGGATTTGTTGAGAAAAAAACGGCCCATTTGTGGCATAAGCCAGTTTTAACGATAATCAAATGTTATGTCCTTAAAAACTCAACACACAAAAAAAGTACTTTAATAAACACTAAATATACAAATAATAAAATAAAACCCACAAACTCATTTGAATGTTCATTTTAATTTCATTTCAGTTTTCCTAAACTTTGCTCCTCTTTTGACAAATTTTTTTTGTGTAATAAACTTTTTATTTTTTGTCAAGGTAAAAAACAGAAACATTTCCAAACAAACCTTGTTGTTATAATTATTGTGTTAAATTATTCTAAAGAGCCACATTTTTTTTCTGTCATGTCATCTCTTGAAGGAGTTTATAGTCTGGCTATTATTAACATGTAGTGTCATTAATGGAAGGTTTTTGTTTGTTAATAATTTTGTATTACCTTGTTTTTTCATTTGAAAAAGTCAACATTTCAAGTTGTTATTAAAATGATATTTGTTTTTTTAGTGTTTGCTTATGTACTTTCAAAAAAGTTGGATAATAAAGAAGAAGGATACTTAGGAAATTTGCTTAAATATAGTTAAAACAACAGAAAGATATGTCAGATAATAAATTTTTTGCAAAAATCCTTTGCAACATCATTATTTTACAAATAAAACATTAAGCAACATTTAATTCCATACATAAAATATTTAGCAACATTATATTTCTAACAAAAAACCTTTGGCAACATCATTTCTTAGCAAGGAAAAAGCTTGGCAACATTATGAAAATATTCCAAAAAATTATATTTTCTTTAAAAAACCACAAAAAACATTCAGCAACATTTTATTTGAAACAAAAAACCTTATGCAACATTATGCTTTATAAAGAAAAGGCTTGGCAACATTATTCAAATTGTCGGAAATATTAATTTCTCCATAAAGAGTAACAAAACACTTTCAGCAACATTGTTTTTAATCAAAAATCCATTTGATATTGGCAACATTCTGAACTTATTCGGAAATATTATAGTTTCTTTAAAAACTTATAAAAAAACACTCAGCAACATTATATTTCAAACAAAAAACCCTCTGCAACATTATTTTTTATAAAGAAAATGCTTGGCAACATTATGAAAAAATACGTTAACTTTATATTTTCTAGAAAAAGTAAAAAAAAGGTAAAAAGCAACATTATATTTTTACCAAAAACAATTTCGCAGCATTATTCTTTAGGCTTTATAAAGAAAGGGCTTGGCAACATTAAGCAAATAGTCGGAAACATTATATTTTTCATAAAGAGTAACAAAATACTTTTAGCAACAATATTTTTTTTTTTATTAAAAAACCTTCTGCAACATTATGATTTAAGAGGAAAATGCTTGGCAACATTATAAAAATATTCGGAAGTTATTCATAGTTAGAAAAATATTCAAAGTTTCTATAAAAACCTACAAAAACTACTCAGCAACTCTATATTTTTAACAAAAACCACTCTGCAACATTATTTTTTATACAGAAAATGCTTGGCAACATTATGAAAATATACGGTAACATTATATTTTCTATCAAAAGTAACCAGAAACTTTCAGAAGCATTAAGTTTTCAACAAAAACCCTACTGCCAAACAAAATGCTTGGCAACATTATGGAAATATTCGAAAACATTATGTTTTCTTTACACATCAACAAAAAATATTCTGCAACATTATATTTTTAACCAAAATGCATGAGCAACATTGTACTTTAAAAAGAAATATCTTAGCAACATTATGTAAATATTTTAAAACAGTTTATTTTACAAAAAACTAACAAAAATACCTTAGGCAATATTATATTGTTAAAAATAAACACTTCTGCAACATTGTTCTTTATAAACTAAATGCTTTGCAACATTATCAAAATATTCGAAAACACAAAGAATTCATGTGCAACATTATAAAAAAAAATTAATGTGCAACCTTATATTTTCAGCAAACAAAATTCTTCAGCAACATTATATTTCTAACTAATACTTGTCTGTAACATTATGCCTTAGCAAGAAAATGCTCTGAAACATTACAAAGTATATAGGAAATATTTGGAAACATTATAATTTTTATAAAAACTACTCAGCAACATTTTATTTTCTCTAAAAAATATACCGCAACATTACATTTTAGATATGAAATTTCCTTGAACATTATATTTTATACAAAAAAGCAAGGCTTATTGTTATCCAAAAACCGTCAGCAATATTATGCTTTATAAAGAAAATGCCTTGTATAAAAAATATTCGAAAACATTATAATTCCTCGAAAAACTACTCAGCAACATTTTGTTTTCTATCAAAAACTATGCAGCAACATTACGTTTTCGACATGAAATTTCCTTTAACATTATATTACATACAAAAAACCTATAGCAACATTATATTTGTATCAAGAAACCGTCAGCAACTTTATGTTTTGTGAAAAAAAATGGTTTGCAATATTTTGCTTTCTTTAAAAAATATGCAGCAACGTTATGAAATTTCCTTAAACATTATATTCCATACAAAAAACCCATAGCAACATTATATTTTTATCCAAAAACCGTCAGCAACCTTATGCTTTAAAAAGAAAATGCCTTGCAATATTTCAAAGTGTATAGAAAATGATCGAAAACATTGTAATTTCCAAAACTACTCAGCAATATTTTGTTTTCTTTGTTAAATAGGCAGCAATATTACATTTTCGATATGAAATTTCCTTAGACATTATATTTTATACAAAACATCTATAGCAACATTATATTTTGATCTAAAAATTCCCAGCAACATTATGCTTTATAAAGAATATGCCTTGAAATATTTCATAGTGTACAGAAAATATTCGAAAACGTTATAATTTCTACAAAAACTATTCAGCGACATTTTTCTTTCTATATAAAAAATGTAGCAACATTACATTTTCGATAAAAAATTTCCTTAAACATTACATTCCATACAAAAAACCTATAGCAACATTATATTTTTATCCAAAAGCCGCATTGCAACATTCCATAGTGTGCAAAAAATATTCGAAAACATTATAATTTCTACCCAGAAACATTTCTTTTTCTATTAAGATATGTGGCAACATTACATTTTTGATTTGAAATATCCAAAAACATAATATTTTTAACCAAAAACCATCTGCAACATTTTGCTTAATAAAGAAAATTCTTTGCAACATAACGCAGAACAATGTCGATATTCGATAATCGTATAATTTCTATAAAAAGTACTTGACAACATTTAAATTTCTAAAAATTCTTCCGCAACATTAAATATTCGAAAAGAAATTACCTTAGACATTGAAGTTTCAACAAAAATTATAGGAAATATTATAATTTTAAACAAAATTCATCCGCAACATTATGCTTTATGCTAAGAACCTGTAGCAACATTATTTATTGAACAAAAAACCTTCTGAAACATTAAAAATTGTAAAGCAAATGCTTGCTAGCATGTTGAAATTTAAAAAAAATATCCAGAAACATTAATTATCATTAAAAAATATTCGGCAACATTGTATTTTTAATAAAAAATCACTCGCAACATTTTCTTTTCTATAGAACATCTTCCGCAACATTGTATTTTCTGAAGCAAATCATTCACAACATTCGATTTTTTATAGATAATCTGGTGTAACAATGTTTTTTTTTTGAGAAAATCTTGCGCAACATTTTATATCTATAGCAAGTCTTCTGCAACAGTGTACTTTCTATGTAAAATATTCTACAATATTGCATTTTCTTTGGAAAATCTTATGCAACATTATATTTTCTGAAGCAAATCATTCGCAACATTCGATTTTTTATAGATAATCTGGTGTAACAATGTTTTTTTTCATAGAAAATCTTATGCAACATTGGGTTTTCTCTTGCAAATATTGTGCAACATTTTCATTTCTATAGAAAACCTTGTGCAACATTGTATTTTCAACAGACAATTTTGTTTAACATTACATTTTTTACAGAAAATCTCCTGCAACATTATATTTTTGATAAAAAATCACTCGTAACTTTTTATTTTCTATAGAACATCTTCCGCAACATTGTATTTTCTGAAGCAAATCATTCGCAACATTCGATTTTTTTATAGATAATCTGGTGTAACAATGTTTGTTTTTTTTTTTTTTTTGAGAAAATCTTGCGCAACATTTTATATCTATTGAAAATCTTCTGCAACAGTGTACCTTCTATATAAAATATTCTGCAACATTGCATTTTCATTGGAAAATCTTATGCAACATTGTATTTTCTCTAAAAAATCTTGTGCAAGGGAAAATCTTATGCAACATTGACTTTTTTATAGAAAATCTTTGCAACATTTTCCTTTTCCAAAAAATCTTATGCAACATTGTTTTTTCGTAGAAAATCTTGTGCAACATCGTATTTGCTAAAGAAAATCTTGTTCAACACTTTATTTTCTTTAGAAAATCATGTGCAACATTTTATTTTCTTTAGAAAATCTTGTACAACATTTTATTTTCTATATAAAACTAGTGCAACATTTTATTGTCAATAGAAAATCTTTGTCAACATTTTATTTTTATAAAAAATCTTCGTTAATATTTTACTTTTCTCTTTCCCTGAACTTTTCAACTTGCCACCTTTTTCCTACATGCCTCCAAATGTAAACATTTACATATTTAAGTAGTATATAAATTCCTTTTGTATTCATATCCTTCATACCCAGGACAATTGCATGCAAAGTGTTATAATATGGCGCCATTTAGTTTTATTACAAAAAGGTTGTTGTTTTATATATCAAACAAACAACAGCAGCAACAAAAGAAAAATAATGTATAATAAAATGTAAGGTTAACATGAAAAATTAGGTAGATCTTTCAAACGACATTGGCGGCAGGTTATTGTCTGATTTAATGTCTGCACGCAATATTCATAAACAAAATATTCGCTTGCAAATAAAAGTAGGGGAAACCTTTAAAGGTTCTTTGTAGTTTTGTGAAATAAAATAGTTTAAAGTTTTGAGTAGAAAAAAGAAATTGAAAATGTTTTTATTAGAAAATCTATAGGAAAGCTTAAAGTTGAACATAGGAGATTGTAGATTTGCTCGATAAGTCTTGGAAACATTTCAAATTGATTTAATTAACATTTTATTGAGACCAAATTAAAAAATATGTAACAAAAAATTTTAGTTATTAAGGAAATTATTGTCAGTTTTTCCTCTTTTATGGCCTTTAATTGCTATAATTAAGTCTTTAGAACAATTGACATATGTGTTTTTGTATTACATATGTTAGTTTCTGTTAATTATTCTATTTTCTAATATTTCCTTGTAGTCTTCTTTGTAATCGTGTCCTTTTAAATCGATTATACACATGTACTATATGGCTAATTTTGTACCTTAATTATACTTAATTATAGGGAAATTTTACCATGGCACACTTTTTTTCGTTGTTGCGGACACATATTTCTGTGGCCAACAAATGACACAAAATGGTTAACCACAAAAACTTGAAAAATTTACAGGGAAAAACTAAATTATTACAGGTTAAAAACTGTGGTTAAAGAGGACAATAATTAAAAAGAGTTTAGGTTAGGGAATATTTCGAAATGTGAGCAACATTTTCCTGTATACATTTTTTTATTAAGAAATTCTTACTATTGGAAAGCAGATGTTGCAAACATTTTTTATGAGCAACTTCTTGCTATCATTCATTATGAAACATTTTGTTATGTTATGCAACATAAGATTTTTACTTATCTTGTGTTGTCTAGCATTTTTCTATGAAAATCTTATGTTGCAGAACATTTTCTTATGAAACATTTTTTAAAGAAAGTTTTATGTCACGGATAATTTTCTATAAATATCTTATGTTAATTATGTTTATTTCCTATATAAAACCATATGTTGCAAGGCATTTTCGAAAGAAGTACTAAGTTGCAAAACATTTTCTAGGAAATTTTATGTTGCGAATCATTTATTTTATTAAAGCCTGTGTTGCGGGTTATTTTCTATGTAAAGTCGTATGTTGCGAGCATTTTCGAAAGAAAATACTATGTTGCAAAACATTTTTGATAGAAAATCTTATGCTGCAAGATCTTATTTGTAGAAAATTTTATGTTGCGAATCATTTTTTTTTATAAAACCCTGTGTTGCAAAACATTTTCTATAGAGAATGTTATGTTGCAAGACCTTTTCTATATGAACTCTTATGTTGTGAAACATTTTAAATGTGAAATATTATGTTGCAGAACCGTTTTTATAGAAAATCTGATGTTGCAGATTTTTCTTCATATAAAAACATATGTTGTTGCGGTTCTTGGCAAAAAAAAACATGTTGCAAAGCTTTTTCTATGAAAAATCTTATGTTGCAAGATCTTGTTCATAGGAAATTTTATGTTGCGAATTATTTTCTTTACAAAATCGAGTGTTGCAGGTTATTTTCTATATAAAGCCATATGTTGCCAGACATTCTCGAAAGAAAATACTATGTTGTAAAACATTTTCTATAAAAAATCATATGTCTCAAGATCTTGTTTAGAGATAACTTTATGCTGCATATCATATTCATTGTAAAATCCTGTGTTGCAGGATATTTTCTATAGAAAATCTTATGTTGGAAGACCTTTTCTATATAAACTCTTATGTTACGAAATATCTTAAATGTGAAATATTATGTTGTAAAACATTTCCTATAGAAAATCTGATGTTGCAGATCTTTTTCCATATAAAAACATATGTTGCTGGGAGTTTTTAGCAAAAAAAGACATGTTGCAAAGAGTTTTCTATGAAAAATCTGATGTTGCAAAAACTTGTTCATAGGAAATTTTATGTTGCGAATAATTTTTTTTATAAAAGCCTATGTTGCGGGTTATTTTTTATATAAAGCCATATGTTGCGAGACATTCTCAAAAGAAAATACTATGTTGCAAAATATTTTCTATAAAAATTCTGATGTTTCAAGATCTTGTTTAAAGAAAACTTTATGCTGCAAATCATTTTCTTTATAAAATCCTGTGTTGCAGGACATTTTCTATAGAAAATATTATGTTGCGAGACCTTTTCAATATGAACTCTTATGTTGCGAAACATGTTAAATGTGAAATATTATGTTGCAAAACATTCTTTACAGAAAATCTGATGTTGCATATCTTTCTCCATATAAAAACATATGTTGCTGGGAGTTTTTGGCAAAAAAAAAACATGTTGCAAAGCGTTTTCTATGGAAAATCTTATGTTGCAAAACATTTTCTACAGAAAATCCGATGTTGCAGGTCTTTTTGTATATAAAAACATATGTTGTTGGCACTTTTTGGAAAAAAAAAAATTATATTGTAAACAAAGCGTTTTCTATAGAAAATCTTTTCTATAGGAAAGCCAATGTTGCAAATTTGTTTCTCTTGAAAATCTCATGTTGCTATGTATTTTTTAGGAAAAAATCATTTGTTGCAAAACAAATTATATGAAAAAAGCTAGATATTTTCTGTAAAAAATTTTATGTTGCTAAGCATTTTCCTTAAAAAATCATAAGTTATTTAAAAATTTCCTTATGAAATTTGATGATTTATTAAAAGATATTCACCCTTTTCTAAAAGTGACTCATTTTAAGTCTTTTGTTTACAATAAATTTCCAATTAAATTAATTTCACAAAAAAAAAAAAAAATCACTTTAAATAAATTTCTAATGACATTGAAATATTTTTCGTAAATATTCCCCCTTTTTTTAAGAACGTCAAAAAATGTTCAAGTTATATTAATATTATTAGGAAATATGATACTAAAACTCATTGTTTTAAAAGGATGTGTTTATAATAAATGTTTAGTTGTTAAAGAAAAACACTTAAATCTACATAAATAGAACAAATATCATAAAAAAAAACAAAAATACATAAAACATTATTTCAGTTTTAAAAAAGAACTGCGCCTTTAAAACGGAAAAAATCGCTCTAACCCACAACATCATTATCATCAATATGAATGTCATTATAAATGCAGTTTGTTAGTCGTTTATCTTTGTCACTGCAGAACAAAAAGCAAAAAAATAACTAAAAAAATAAAAGTCCTCTGAAAGAAATTAAATACTTTTTCCAAACATTTTACATAAATTGTTAGTCATATGTTGAGGAAACATATGTTTAGATATGTAATTTTTCTATTTAGGTCTCAAATTACCATAACTTTGCTTGAGTGCTGTTCAGTCGCAAAGCAATTTGTTCGGAAACAAAATCAAAATAAATTTTATAGTTTTTAATTTGAAACTTTTTTATTCAATTTCTTGTTTTTTATTTTTTTCTTTCCAGAGGGCATTGTTTCCTACAGCATACCCAAGGGAGTTCAGCGTGGCATGGAAGTTGATTTATCGGATAAAACATATGATGGCTATGAGCAAGGTGATCGTTATGTCGAGGGCTTGGGACAGTTGGTTGATGGCCAGAAGGGCAAGGATAATTTCCGCACGGATATACATGGGTTTGGTAAAGGTAAGTCAAGCTTAGATTTCAGATTGTTTTATAACTTTGTGTATAAATAAAAGTTTTAATACAAAACTGAATGTTTTTTTCTAACAAAAACCATATGTTGCTCAAAGTTTTTATAGATAATCTTGTGTTGCGGATCATTTTCCATAGAATATCTGATGTTGCAGAACATTTTATAAGGAGAAACCTATGTTGCAGAAAGTTTTCTATAAAAAAATCTTATGTTGCAATAAAATTTCTATAGAAAATCTTATGTTGCAGAAAATTTTCTTTAGTTAAACATATGTTGCACAACATTTTCTAAAGTAAATCCTATGTTGCAGAGCATTTTCTTCAGAAAATCTTATGTTACATAACATTTTCTTTAGTTTAACATATGTTGCATAACAGCTTTCAAAGTAAATCTTATGTTGCAAAACATTTTCATTAGAAAATTTTATGTTGCAGAACATTTTTCATAGATAATCATATGTTGCAGAATTTTATCTACTAAAAATATTATGTTGCAGAAAATTTTCCATAGAAAAAGAAAAGTTGCAGAACATTTTTTATAGAAAAAAGTATGTTGATGTATATTTTCTAAAGAAAATTGTATGTTGCGGCTCATTTTCTATAAAAAATTTAATGTGCAGAAAATTTTCTATGAAAAATATTTTGTTGCAGAACATTTGTCATACAAATGAAATGTTGCAGGTCATTTTTCATAAAAACTATATTCTGGCAGAACATTCGCCATAGAGAACAGAACATTTTAAATAAAAAATAAAATATTGCAGAACATATTATCTAGAAAATCTTATGTTGCAGAACATTTTTCATAAAAACAAGTATGGTTTTTAAAGAGAATTTTATGTTGCGGAGCATTTTCTAAAGACAATCTAATGTTGCAGGATATTTTAAATGAAAAATTTTTGTTGTAGAACATTTGTTATAGAAATCTAATATTGAAGGACATTTTCAATAGATAATCAAATGTTGCAGAACATTTTATCTAGAAAATGTTATGTTGCAGAATATTTGCCATCGAAAAAGTATGTTGATGTATATTTTCTAAAGAAAATGTTATGTTGCAGAACATTTTCTATAGAAAATCAAATGTTGCAAAAAATATTTTCTAGAAAATTTTATGTTGCGAAATATTTTTTATTGAAAACAGTACGTTGATGTATATTTTCTAAAAAAAAAATTATGTTGCAAAACATTTTCTAAAAAAAATTAATGTTGCATAAAATTTTTTATGAAAACTATTTTGTTTCAGGACGTTTTTTAATGAAAACTATTTTGTTGCAGAACATTTGTCATAGAAAATCTTATGTTGTAAAACATTTGTCTTAGAAAAAGTTAAGTTAATGTGCATTTTTTGAAGAAAATATTATGTTGCAAAACATTTCATATAGAAATTCTAATGTTGCAGAACATTTCCTATGAAAACTATTTTGTTGCAGAACATTAGCATAGAAAACTAGGGCATATTATTTAAAAACTATTTTGTTAAGGCGCATATGTCAGCGAAAATCTTATATAACAGAATATTTTCAATAGAAAATCAAATGTTGCCAAACATATTATCTAGAAAAATTTATGTTGCAGAACATTTTCTATACAAAATCAAATGTTGCAAGGACATTTGCTATGAAAACTATTTTGTTGTAGAACATTTGTGTACAGAATATTTTCAATAGAAAACCAAATGTTGCCGAACATATTATCTAGAAAACCTTATGTTGCAGAACATTTTTCATAGAAAAATGTATGTTGATATATATTTTCTATAAAAAATCGTATGTTGCACAACATTTTCTGTGGAAAATATAATGTTGCAGAACATTTTCTATGAAAACTAAACTAAAAGTCCTATGTTGCAGAACATTTTCTATATAAAGTCATATGTTGCAGTATATTTTCTATTGAAATTCTTATGTTGCAAAATAATATTTATTAAAAATCTTATGTTGCAGAACATTTTAAGGAAAAAATATTGTGATTCAGAAAATTTTACATAGAAAAAATTATGTTGCAGAACTTTTTTTTTATGTTTTTTTTTTAAATTTAAGTTTTTAAATTTTCTACAGAAAAACCAATGCTTCGTCTAATTTGTACAAAATATCTTATATTGCAGAAAAAAAAACTTATGTTGTGGACTATTTTCTCTGAAAAAATTAATGTTGCAGAATATTATTTTCCAAAATATCTAATGTTGCGCTCTGTTTTCCAAAGAAAATATTATGTTGCCAAACGTATTCTAGAAAAAATATAATGTTGCGAAACATACTTTATGTTTTTTTAAATGTTGCGCAACATATTTTATAATAAAAATTTGTTTAGTTCGAAGAATTGATCTTAATTTGTATCTTTCATGTTTTAATCTTATTTAAAATGTCTTTCCTTAAAGATATCCTCTTCAAATCTTTGGCTTTCTTCAGGAAAGAGTAGATATCTAAGATTTTTTCCAAATTTGTTTAATGTCTTTGTTTACAAAAATATTTTTTATATATTTTTTTTTGATTAATAACAAATGATTACGCCAAAGTTTTTGGAAAAACTTTAAATATTGTTTTGTTAAGTGAGCACATTTTCCTTGTTAATTCTTCTAAGGAAACTTTCAACCAAGGGGAAGTTAGAAAGGAAATAAAACTCGGAAAAAAGTTTTCTTTTTTGAGGTTTTATTTTGAATTGTTTTGCCTTAAAGGTTTTGGATTGTATATTTTTTTTGTCATGTATAAAAGATGGAAAAGAAATAAATAAACTGACATCAATAGTACATTAACAACTTTTTAGCTGTTAATGTTTAACGGAAAGAAACTGTGTCTGTCCTTACTTTTTTGTGTCTGTCCTTACATCTGTATATATTCGAGGCTGTTTTAATATTTCCCTCTTTTCCTTTCTTTGAAAATTTTATCTAGAATTTGATGAAAAAAAAAATAAGTTATTAAAATAAAGCATTTTATGGCTTTTCAAACATTTATAAGCAATACTTAAAAAATATATAAATAACAAGAATTTTACATTAACATCTTTTTTAACTGTCATCTTTTTTAGTTTAAAAACAAAATGTCTGTCTTTCCGTCTGTCCATCCTTCAGTCTTTTAGGATTTTTTTTTTCGATATGACTCTTTTTGCCATTAGCCATAAAGTCTAGTTACAAATATCCAATGAAAGGGGGGAAATTAAAAAAAAACTTTGTCTGTATTTGTTTGCAAAAGACTCTGGGTAAATAAATAATTTCCTCATCAATAAACTTGAGCTATGAAAAAAATTTATTATAAATACTTGTAAAATTTCCAATTTTTGAAAAAATATGAACAAATGAACAAACATAATAAATTGAAATCAACCGCCAAATTCCTTAAAAATTAAAATTTCTACTTCTCCTTTTCTCCTTACAAAGCTATATAATAATTTATGGCAACACTGGCTTTGCAATATTCATTTTTATTTCAACATTACGTATTTCCCTGTATAGACAAACTTCCGCCAGTTTTAGAGTTTTTATATGAGTTTTCGAAATTACTAGCAAAAAATTTGTATTTACTTAACATTTTGTTTGGGCAAAAGTGAGGGTTAAGAGGGTAAAATTTCCCTAAAAACCGTGAAAAGTGGGGGGAAAGGACAGGAAGAATTCTTGTTTGCTAGGAAATTTAACATTTATTCATGCCCATCTTATAAAAAAATAAAAAAAAAACTTTAAAGAACTTCATCGATTTGATTTGGCATTGTGCCAATAATCAAAAATTATTGTAAACTTTACATTTTAAGTAGAAAAGTTTTTTCTTTTTCTTCTTTTCCATATCTGATGTCTCCTTAATGCTCTTACCACTATTGGACTATTTTATCAAACTATAAACGGCAAAGTTTTTGAATTCTAGCAAATAAACACTCGTTTCATTCAGTTTAGGGATAAATTTATTTAACCATGCAGTCAGTCGTTAGACGGCAATAGTATTTACAACATAGTTAAATTAGTCTCTATCTTTATGTCTGTCTGTCTCGACGGTCAGAAGACATTAATACAGTGGAGGGGCAAAAAAAGAGTGCCGGTAATGTACAACAACCTTGAACTAGGGAGATAAGCTGTAAAATATAGAGAGACGTCGACAAAGAAATAAATTAAAAAAAAAAATGTTGTTTTGGCATTGAATGCCAGAGATATTTCCGAGTTGGTTTTCAAAATAAAAACATAAGCCAGATTAGCAGTAAAGTAAAGTGAAAAAAAGTGGAAAATTTTAAAAAATATTTCGAGGAAAAGTTTTAAGCTTAATCCGTTAATATCTGGACAAAAAAAAGTACTTGAAAATTATAAAAAAATTTATAATTTTATTATAATTATTCATAAATTTTAATATTTTTTAATAAATTTTAGCAGTTAAACATTGTTTACCTATTGTTTACATGATGTAAATTACACAAATTATTCTAAACTTTATAAATCTTACTCTAATTTTTGCATTTCAATCACTTATTGTTGTTCTATGTATTATTTACATGACAATTAATAATATTGATACGTTTTACATAATGTTTACATCAGGTAAATAATTATTGAAGACTGTAAAGTTTAGCATTTAATGTATTTATTCATAAATTTTAAAAAATTCTAAGAACTGTCATTATTTGGACATTGTTTACTTATTGTTTACATGATGTAAATAATACAAATTACTCGAAATTTTATAAATCATACTCTTAATTTTACATCTTAATCACTTATTTCCATTCTACATTTTATTTTCATGAATATTTACATTAATGATATATTTTATGTTATCTTTACATGAAGTAAACAATCATTGAAGACTGTGAAGAGTCAAATTTGATTAACTTATTCATAAATTTTAAAACATACTAAAAAATGTCATCATTTGGTCATTGTTTAACTATTGTTTACATGATGTAAATAATACAAATTATTCCAAACTAGATAAATCTAACTCAAATTTTTACTTTTTAATAACTTATTTTCATTTAATATATTATTTACATAAATATTTACACTAATAATATATTTTGTGTAATCTTTACATGATATAAACAATTATTGAAGACTTTTGAGAATATTTTATTTATTCATAAATCTTAAAACATTTTAATAAATTTTATCATTTGGACATTGTTTACCTATTGCTTACACGATGTAAATTATAGCAACTATTTCAAACTTTATAAGCTTAACTCTAAACTTTATATTTCGATGCCATATTGTCACTCTAGATATTATTTACATTCATAATATGTTTTGTGTAATGTTTACATGATGTAAACTATTAATGATGAATGTAAAGTGTAATATTTGATTTATTTATTCATGAATTTTGAAACATTCTAATAAATTTCATCATTTGGACATTGTTTACCTATTGTTTACATCAAGTTAATTATAATAATTTTTTCAAACTTTATAAGTTTAATTTAAAATTTTATATTTCGTTCACTTATTGTCATTCTTGATATTATTTACATGAGTATTTACATTAGTGTAACATTTAATTTAATTTTTTAATTCATAAGTTTTAAAATATTTTGGTACATTTCATCATTTAGACATTGTTTACCTATTGTTTACATGATGTAAATTATTCAAATTTTTTCTAACTGTATAAAAATAATTCCAAATATTACATTTTAATTTCGTATTTTCATTTTTCATATTATTTACATTAAAAATATATCTTATGTAATCTTTACATGATGTAAACAATTATTGAAGATTGTAAACAGTAAAATTTAATTTGTTTGTGCCTGAATTTTAAAACATTTTAATAAATTTCATCATATGGACATTGTTTACCTATTGTTTACATGATGTAAGTAATTCATAAATTCAAAGACTTCCTCAAAATTTCAATCACTTTGACAACGTTTACCTATTATTTATATGATGTAAATTATAGGAAACTTTTTGAAAAATTTTCTATAAAAATAGAACATTTTTGAAAAATTTCCTATAAAAATAGAAAATTTTTGAACAATTTCTTATAAAAATAAAAAATTTTTGAAAAATCTCCTATAAAAATAGAAAATTTTTGAAAAATTTCCAAAAAAATTGAAAATTTTTGAAAAATTTTCTATAAAAATAGAAATTTTTGAAAAATTTCCTATAAAAAATAGAAAATTTTTGAAAAAAATTCCTATAAAAATAAAAAAATTTAGAAAAATTTGCTATAAAAAAAGAAAATTTTTGAAAAATTTCCTATAAAAATAGAAAATTTTTGAAAAATTTTATATAAAAATAGAAAATTTTTGAAAAATTTTATATAAAAATCGAAAATTTTTAAAAAACTTCCTATAAAAATATAAAATTTTTGAAAAATTTCCTATAAAAATAGAAAATTTTTGAAAAATTTCCTATAAAAATAGAAAATTTTTGAAAAATTTCCTATAAAAATAGAAAATTTTTGAAAAAATTCCCATAAAAATAGAAAATTTTTGAAAAATTTCCTATAAAAATAGAAAATTTTTGAAAAATTTCCTATAAAAATAGAAAATTTTTGAAAAATTTCCTATAAAAATAGAAAATTTTTGAAAAATTTCCTATAAAAATAGAAAATTATTGAAAAATTTCCTATAAAAATAGTAAATTTTTGAAAAATTTCCTATAAAAATAGTAAATTTTTGAAAAATCTCCTATAAAAATAGAAAATTTTTGAAAAATTTCCTATAAAAATAGAAAATTTTTGAAAAATTTCCTATAAAAATAAAAAATTATTGGAAAATTTCCTATAAAAAAAGAAAATTTTTGAAAAATTTCCTATAAAAATAGAAAATTTTTGAAAAATTTCCTATAAAAATAGAAAATTTTTGAAAAATTTCCTATAAAAATAGAAAATTTTTGAAAAATTTCCTATAAAAATAGAAAATTTTTGAAAAATTTCCTATAAAAATAGAAAATTTTTGAAAAATTCCTATCAGAATATAAAATTTTTGAAAAATTTCCTATAAAAATAGAAAATTTTTGAAAAATTTCCTATAAAAATAGAAAATTTTTGAAAAATTTCCTATAAAAATAGAAAATTTTTGAGAATTTTCCTATAAAAATAGGAAATTTTTGAAAAATTTCCTATAAAAATAGGAAATTTTTGAAAAATATCCTATAAAAACAGGAAATTTTTGAAAAATTTCCTATAAAAATAGAAAATTTTTAAAAATTTTCCTATAAAAATAGAAAATTTTTGAAAAATTTCCTATAAAAATAGAACATTTTGAAAAATTTCCTTTAAAAATAGAAAATTTTTGAAAAATTTCCTATATGAAAAGAAAATTTTTGAAAAATTTCTATAAAAGTTGAAAATTTTTAAAAAATTTCCTATAAAAGTAGAAAATTTTTGTAAAATTTTCTATAAAAATTATAAATTTTTGATAAATTTTCTATAAAAATAGAACATTTTTAAATCTCTTTTCCTTTGAAGAAACAATAAAAATTTGTGTCTTCCATTTTTGTTGGAAACATTTTGTAAAAAATTATTTAAATACATGTAAAAAATGTATGTCTCTGATTTTTTTTTAATATATTTGTATTTAAATTTCTTTTATGTTTTAAGATTTATGGAAAATATTTCTATTGATTTAAAAAAGTTTGCCAAATTTGTTTTATTGATTGATTTAAATTTCTTAAAGCAAAATTTTTCCTTCTAAGTGAGGGCCACCCCTTTTGTTATATTTTTCCTAAATTCCCAGTTTAATTTATAACTTTATACACATTTTTTGTTTCTTAAACAAATAAAACTAAAAAGCTCCAGACTTTCTGTAACTCTTTATTCTTAACCAAATAAACTTTTTACCAACCTAACAATAATATTTTCTTATTGTTGCTAATGATAGTCAAGCCAAAGGGTTTGGGTTTTCACATAAAGCAACAAATTAAGGACCTTGTTTTCCAAAAAGCTTAAAGTACAAAAGAAAATTCAAAAAGTATGTTTTCAGCTAAGTTTATAGAGTTAGGAAAATGGCGAAAGAAAAAGGTTTAAATGTCGCGTTCATAAGGTAATAATTTTCAGTTGGCGCATTTAAATATTTGCTTTTTTAGTGCTGGCGCATATTAAAGTAAATTTTCAGGGCATATTAGTTTTACTAGCAAAAGCGTGAGGGCGTCAGGGTGTCTTTAAAGGAGGGGGGAGGTTTAAAGTAAAAAGGTTGATAGAGGTTAACAACAAAAACTACGTAAAAACATAAATTTTCTTACAAAAATATGCTGTTCTTGAACACTGAAACTCTTTCCCAAACACACACACTCCAACACTAGAATTTCACTTAAAGTCCTTTTACAAGGATAAAGGAATTTCTGTTAAAGTCTAAATATCTAGGGCTGTAAAAATATGTGTATGTGTGTTTCATGGTGCGTGTTTAAAATAATTTTTTATGAATATTGAAAAAACATGTAAAACGAGTATAAATAAATAACTTAACTTTACTAAAGTTTATAATATTTGTTGTTGAATTCCTTGACAAAAATTTATTTAGATTATTTATATTAAATGTTTTTTTAGTTTGTTGATAGTTATGACAAAATTTGGCAAATTTTGGGAAAGGGAAAACTATTTATAAAATTTATGTTGGAATATTAATAATATTTGTTAATTTTCTTTATTTTTTATATTTTAAGGTTATGAATGGATTGGCTGGCGTAACGATACCCCTGGTTTAATGGGTAAACCTGTTGAAATTGTCTTTGAATTTGATACAGTGAGAAATTTTAGTGCCATTATCTTGCATACGAATAATATGTTTACCAAGGATGTGCAGGTGAGTCAAAAATTAGAACCTAAAAATCAGAATATTAAGAACAATTTTCAATAAAAATAAAAAAAACTTTGAAAAATTTCTTATAAAAATTGAAAATTTTGAAAAAATTTCCTATAAAACTAGAAAACGTTGCTATAAAAATAGGAAATTTTTGAAAAATTTTCTTGTAAAAATTATAATTTTTAAAAAATTTTTGAAAAATTTTTCTATAAAAATTAAAAATTTTTGATAAATTTTCTATAATAATAGAAAAATTTTGAAAAATTTTCTATAAAAACAGAAAATTTTTGAAAAATTTTCTATAAAAATAGAAAATTTCCCAAAGAAAATAGTAAATTTTTGAAAAACATCCTAAAAAAATAGTTAATATAAAAAAAAATCCTATACAAATAATAAAGTTTTCAACAAATTTCCTGTAAAAATAGTATTTTTTAAAAATTTCCTATAAAAATAGTAAATTTTTTAAAATTTTCTTATAAATATAGAAAAAATTTTAAAATTTTCTTTAAAAGAAGGGAAATTTTTAAAAATTTTCTTTAAAAGTGTGGAAATTTTTTAAAATTTTCTTCAAAAGTATGGAAATTTTTTAAAATTTTATTTAAAAGTATGGACATTTTTTTAAATTTCCTATAAAATAGTAAACTTTTGACAAATAAAAACAGTAAATTTTTGACAAATTTCCGATTAAAATAGTAAATTTTTTAAAAATTTCCTATAAAAATAGTACATTTTTGAAAAATTTTGTATAAAAATGGTAAATTTTGGAAAAAATTTTTATAAAAATATAAAATTTTTGAAAAATTTCTTATAAAAATAGTAAATTTTAAAAAATTTCCTATAAAAATAGTAAATTTTTAAAAAATTTCTTATAAAAATAGAAAAATTTTGAAAATTTTCTTTAAAAGTATGGAAATTTTTTAAAATTTTCTTTAGAAGTATGGAAATTTTTTAAAATTTTCTTTAAAAGTATTGAAATTTCTTAATTTTTTTTAAAGTATGGACATTTTTTAAAATTTTCATTAAAAGTATGGAAATTTTGTAAAATTTTCTTTTAATGTATGGAAATTTTTTAAAGTTTTCCTTAAAAGTATGGAAATTTTTAAAAATATCCTTAAAAATATGGACATTTTTAAAATTTCTTATAAAAATATTAAAATTTTAAAAAATTTTCCATTTAATAGTAAATTTAGAAAAACTTTGTTTAACCTAAAACTTTTTTATACTCTTTTTAGGTCTTTGTCCATGCCAAAGTCTTCTTTAGCATTGGCGGCCGTCACTTTTCTGGTGAGCCCGTCCATTTCTCTTATATGCCCGATACTATCATGGATCATGCTCGAGATGTCACCATCAAATTGCATCATCGCGTGGGCAAATATTTGAAAATAAATTTATATTTTGCTGTCAAATGGATAATGCTGTCAGAAATATCTTTTGTATCAGGTAAGAGGAAAAAAGGGAATGTATTAAAATATTTATATTGAAAAAAAATAAAAAAACAGAGTTGGGTTGTTTTTGAATATAATCAAAACTAAAATCATTTTCAGCTTCATTTCACTTTCAAGTGTCAAACACTTGAAAATGCATTTTGCATAGATTTTTTTGTGCTACATTTTTTGTGTGGAACTCCATTGAAATCATTGATTGCACTTGAATGCATTTCATGATAAAACCAGCCATTCATACGTCCTTTTGTCCATCCCTTTAAACTGTCTGTCCTTTCGCTTTAGGTTTGCCTGAATGCCGAGCAGTAGCTGGGTTTTTGCATTTACCAACATTTTGATTATCATCAATGGACAATGACATTTAAAATGCATTCAGAAAATATTGAGTAAGGAAGAGATATCATATAAATCCTTAGGTTTAGGGGTAGGGGGAATAATTTTATGTACTGAACTTTGAGCAAAGGAAGAAGTCAATAAAAACTGTCCTTAGATTTTATATACAAAAATATATTAAATACTGCAATATTTTTTTGATATTCATTCAATATCCTAAAAAAGTGAACTTACCCCTAATATTGACTATTATTTGTAAGACAAATACATTTAACTAGGGAAAAGTAAATGTGTTTGTAGGTATTTGTATTTATAAAGACAAATCATTTTTATTGTTTTGTCATAGTATTTGCTTCTAAAGGATAAAACCCAATACCTTTATGAATTTTTTTTAGTCAGGGATGGTTATGACAAACAAAAGAAACGTTTAAATTGATTTAAAAAGGAATTTTAAAATGATATGATTTAAATCTAGAAAAAGAAGTTCAAGAGAAACAGATAAAGCCTTAAATATTTAAAAAAATCCTTTTCAAATCATATCTTTAAGACTTCCTTTAACACCCCCTACTCCTCCAAAGAAAATCAGTTTCATCTTAAAAAAAAACAAAAATCCTTTGAAGTTTTTCCTTTATTTTCCTTAAACCCTTTTGAATTTCAAAAATAAGAAAAGTATTATTGTTTATTTATCTATTAGCGTTTAAATAAAAAAGCTTCTTATCTAGGTATTTAAAAATTTTCTATAAAATAAACTCCCTTCTTTGATTTTATAACCTTTCTCAGTTTGACAATGAATTCATGCCTCCATTTAAAATTTTCAATTTAACCCTTTTATTTTCTGTCTTTTATATATTATGAATTCTCTTTAAATCTTTACAAAAACGCAAAATAACATTAAATATGCATTTTTTTGTAATTAAGGTATTTCCTTTACATAAATCATATTCAAAATTATGGTTTTTTTTGACACTGTTGAATGCAAACAGGCGTTAAAGATTGCCTTATCTTAAAGCTTTCATGATAAAAGCTTTAGAAGCAAGACAAAGAACAATAAGCGTGTGAAATTCAAAAGGGAAGTAACACGCACTTTTGGGACAAAGGAATCAAAAAATTCATTAAAAATTTCAAAATTCTTTTAAGCAAAACATAAATATTTTGAATATAAAAAAATTCTCATTTTTATAGGAAATATTTCAAAAATTTCCTATTTTTATAGGATTTTTTTCAAAAATTTCCCATTTTTATAGGAAATTTTTCACAAATTTCCTATTTTTATAAGAAATTTTTCAAAAATTTCCTATTTTTATAGGAAATTTTCTATTTTTATAGGAAATTTTTCAAAAATTTCCTATTTTTATAGGAAATTTTTCAAAAATTTCCTATTTTTATAGGAAATTTTTCAAAAATTTCCTATTTTTATAGGAAATTTTTCAAAAATTTCCTATTTTTATAGGAAATTTTTCAAAAATTTCCTATTTTTATAGGAAATTTTTCAAAAATTTCCTATTTTTATAGGAAATTTTTCAAAAATTTCCTATTTTTATAGGAAATTTTTCAAAAATTTCCTATTTTTATAGGAAATTTTTCAAAAATTTCCTATTTTTATAGGAAATTTTTCAAAAATTTCCTATTTTTATAGGAAATTTTTCAAAAATTTCCTATTTTTATAGGAAATTTTTCAAAAATTTCCTATTTTTAAAGGAAATTTTTCAAAAATTTCCTATTTTTATAGGAAATTTTTCAAAAATTTCCTATTTTTATAGGAAATTTTTCAAAAATTTCCTATTTTCAGAGGAAATTTTTCAAAAATTTCCTTTTTTTATAGGAAATTTTTCAAAAATTTCCTATTTCTATAGGAAATTTTTCAAAAATTTCCTATTTTTATAGGAAATTTTTCAAAAATTTCCTATTTTTATAGGAAATTTTTCAAAAATTTCCTATTTTTATAGGAAATTTTTCAAAAATTTCCTATTTTTATAGGAAATTTTTCAAAAATTTCCTATTTTTATAGGAAATTTTTCAAAAATTTCCTATTTTTATAGGAAATTTTTCAAAAATTTCCTATTTTTATAGGAAATTTTTCAAAAATTTCCTATTTTTATAGGAAATTTTTCAAAAATTTCCTATTTTTATAGGAAATTTTTCAAAAATTTCCTATTTTTATAGGAAATTTTTCAAAAATTTCCTATTTTTATAGGAAATTTTTCAAAAATTTCCTATTTTTATAGGAAATTTTTCAAAAATTTCCTATTTTTATAGGAAATTTTTCAAAAATTTCCTATTTTTATAGGAAATTTTTCAAAAATTTCCTATTTTTATAGGAAATTTTTCAAAAATTTCCTATTTTTATAGGAAATTTTTCAAAAATTTCCTATTTTTATAGGAAATTTTTCAAAAATTTCCTATTTTTATAGGAAATTTTTCAAAAATTTCCTATTTTTATAGGAAATTTTTCAAAAATTTCCTATTTTTATAGGAAATTTTTCAAAAATTTCCTATTTTTATAGGAAATTTTTCAAAAATTTCCTATTTTTATAGGAAATTTTTCAAAAATTTCCTATTTTTATAGGAAATTTTTCAAAAATTTCCTATTTTTATAGGAAATTTTTCAAAAATTTCCTATTTTTATAGGAAATTTTTCAAAAATTTCCTATTTTTATAGGAAATTTTTCAATAATTTCCTATTTTTATAGAAAATTTTTAAAAATTTCCTATTTTTATAGGAAATTTTTCAAAAATTTCCTATTTTTATAGGAAATTTTTCAAAAATTTCCTATTTTTATAGGAAATTTTTCAAAAATTTCCTATTTTTATAGGAAATTTTTCAAAAATTTCCTATTTTTATAGGAAATTTTTCAAAAATTTCCTATTTTTATAGGAAATTTTTCAAAAATTTCCTATTTTTATAGGAAATTTTTCAAAAATTTCCTATTTTTATAGGAAATTTTTCAAAAATTTAATATTTTTATAGAAAATTTTTCAAAAATTTCCTATTTTTATAGGAAATTTTTCAAAAATTTCCTATTTTTATAGGAAATTTTTCAAAAATTTCCTATTTTTATAGGAAATTTTTCAAAAATTTCCTATTTTTATAGGAAATTTTTCAAAAATTTCCTATTTTTATAGGAAATTTTTCAAAAATTTCCTATTTTTATAGGAAATTTTTCAAAAATTTCCTATTTTTATAGGAAATTTTTCAAAAATATCCTATTTTTATAGGAAATTTTTCAAACATTTCCTATTTTTATAGGAAATTTTTCAAAAATTTCCTATTTTTATAGGAAATTTTTCAAAAATTTTCTATTTTTATAGGACATTTTTCAAAAATTTCCTATTTTTATAGGAAATTTTTCAAAAATTTCCTATTTTTATAGGAAATTTTTCAAAAATTTCCTATTTTTATAGGAAACTTTTCAAAAATTTCCTATTTTTATAGGAAATTTTTCAAAAATTTCCTATAAGGAAATTTTTCAAAAATTTCCTATTTTTATAGGAAATTTTTCAAAAATTTCCTATTTTTATAGGAAACTTTTCAAAAATTTGCTATTTTTATAGGAAATTTTTCAAAAATTTCCTATTTTTATAGGAAATTTTTCAAAAATTTCCTATTTTTATAGGAAATTTTTCAAAAATTTCCTATTTTTATAGGAAATTTTTCAAAAATTTCCTATTTTTATAGGAAATTTTTCAAAAATTTCCTATTTTTATTGGAAATTTTTCAAAAATTTCCTATTTTTATAGGAAATTTTTCAAAAATTTCCTATTTTTATAGGAAATTTTTCAAAAATTTCCTATTTTTATAGGAAATTTTTCAAAAATTTCCTATTTTTATAGGAAATTTTTCAAAAATTTCCTATTTTTATAGGAAATTTTTCAAAAATTTCCTATTTTTATAGGAAATTTTTCAAAAATTTCCTATTTTTATAGGAAATTTTTCAAAAATTTCCTATTTTTATAGGAAATTTTTCAAAAATTTCCTATTTTATAGGAAATTTTTCAAAAATTTCCTATTTTTATAGGAAATTTTTAAAAAATTTCCTATTTTTATAGGAAATTTTTCAAAAATTTCCTATTTTTATAGGAAATTTTTCAAAAATTTCCTATTTTTATAGGAAATTTTTCAAAAATTTCCTATTTTTATAGGAAATTTTCCAAAAATTTCCTATTTTTATAGGAAATTTTTCAAAAATTTCTTATTTTTATAGGAAATTTTTCAAAAATTTCTTATTTTTATAGGAAATTTTTCAAAAATTTCCTATTTTTATAGGAAATTTTCCAAAAATTTCCAATTTTTATAGGAAATTTTTCAAAAATTTCCTATTTTTATAGGAAATTTTTCAAAAATTTCCTATTTTTATAGGAAATTTTTCAAAAATTTCCTATTTTTATAGGAAATTTTTCAAAAATTTCCTATTTTTATAGGAAATTTTTCAAAAATTTCCTATTTTTATAGGAAATTTTTCAAAAATTTCCTATTTTTATAGGAAATTTTTCAAAAATTTCCTATTTTTATAGGAAATTTTTCAAAAATTTCCTATTTTTATAGGAAATTTTTCAAAAATTTCCTATTTTTATAGGAAATTTTTCAAAAATTTCCTATTTTTATAGGAAATTTTTCAAAAATTTCCTATTTTTATAGGAAATTTTTCAAAAATTTCCTATTTTTATAGGAAATTTTTCAAAAATTTCCTATTTTTATAGGAAATTTTTCAAAAATTTCCTATTTTTATAGGAAATTTTTCAAAAATTTCCTAATTTTATAGGAAATTTTTCAAAAATTTCCTATTTTTATAGGAAATTTTTCAAAAATTTCCTATTTTTATAGGAAATTTTTCAAAAATTTCCTATTTTTATAGGAAATTTTTCAAAAATTTCCTATTTTTATAGGAAATTTTTCAAAAATTTCCTATTTTTATAGGAAATTTTTCAAAAATTTCCTATTTTTATAGGAAATTTTTCAAAAATTTCCTATTTTTATAGGAAATTTTTCAAAAATTTCCTATTTTTATAGGAAATTTTTCAAAAATTTCCTATTTTTATAGGAAATTTTTCAAAAATTTCCTATTTTTATAGGAAATTTTTCAAAAATTTCCTATTTTTATAGAAAATCATCAAAAATTAGTCAAAGATTTCTTAATTGACTATTTAATAGAAAATTTTTTAAAATTTTTCTATTGAATTTTTTCAAATGTTCATATTTTTATAGGAAATGTTAAAAAATTTCCATACTTTTAAAGAAAGTTTTAAAAAATTTCCATACTTTTAAAGAAAATTTTAAAAATGTTCCATACTTTTAAAGAAAATTTAAAAAGTTTTTTGATTTGATTTATTCAAAATGCTATATCTCACAAACTGACAGACCGACTTGGCTCTAGCTTTCTAAAGGTTACCGTCAGGCTACTATTCTACCCAATAACTATGTTATAGTTATATTGCAGTATAGTTCTATTATAGTTCATTAATGTCCCTTCTCTGAATTTCAATCATATTATTTTGAATATTTTTTGGTTTTTAAGCCTATTTTTTCCACTTATTGATTTTAGTTCTTTTTGTTTTAAAAAAAAATTTATTCTCAAATTTTTTTGTTTTGATATTGCCTAGAAATCTGTGGTAAATCTTTACCTTTTTGTGTCATAATTGTTGGCATTGTTTTTCCTTTATTCTTTTTGTCCTGTCAATTAAAGCACATTTTTGTATGTGTTTTGTTTGAAAACAAAAACTTTTTGTTTAAAGCTTTTTTTATCCCAAATAAAGGATATCTATAGAATTTGTTTATTTTACTTACGCACAATGATGTCTCATTTTACTGGAAGAATAAAAGGATTTAAACATTAAAATGGTTTAAAATTCAAAGAATTTTTGCTAAAAACAAAAAAAGCTTTCAAGTGTATAAAGACAAACGCAGCTGTTGGTAATTTTTATAATTGAAGGATTTTTTTTTTGTTTTGTTGTGATATAACAAAAAAGGATTTAATGATGAAATTAAATTAAAGAAAATATATTTTCCAACTAATGAGTTTATTAGTAGAGGGATAGAAAATAATTAGAGCAGATTTAATAAATTTAAATAATTAAATAAATTTTTTTCCCAAGCAACATATGTTACCAGTAATACCCTTTAGAGGAGAAAAAAAGCTTTTTATTGTTAAAGGGCTTTTGTTTAATTTAATTTTCTTTAACAAATTTCGAAGAAAATTTCTTTTAAGCTTAAATTTGATTTAATAAATTTTTCTTCTCTCTCTCTTCCAGTACCAGCCGTGGGAAATTTCACAGACGAGCAAGAACAGCGTGGCGCCTTGTTGCCACAGGATACCCGTGAATATCCTTTACAAAGTAATGAATATCATCATAATAATAAAAATGGTGGTAAAATGCCAACAACAAATGTTAATGGCGAACGCAACTATAATAATGGACCACAATGTAAGTTCTATCTTCTATTTCAGCAGAATCAGCATTAGACAAAAAATTGGAAAAAATACTAAAACTTTTGCTATTATTTGATTGCAGTTGTTATTTTTATGGGATTTTTATACAAAAATCTATTAAATAGAGAGAAATTTGGAAATATTGAAAAGATATTAAAGTTGAGCCATAAAAAAAGAATATTAAATTAAATGGAATGGAATATTTTGCCTTTAAAAAAAGTTTAAAGAAAAAAAGCTTAAATAATTTTATTTTTTGTTAAAAGAAATTTCTTAAATCTTAAGATTTATTCTGAAAAGCTTTTGCTGAAAAGCAGTATAAAATTAGAAAAATTGGCAATAGTTTTTCTGTTAAAACAAATCTCTTTTTTAATAATATTTAGCTATTCAAAAAAAACTTTCTTTTAATAGAAAAGCTATAAAGGAAAAAGCGCAAATTTAATAAAATCATTTAAAAATTGTAAAGCATAAATTTTGAAATAAAAGTTTGTTACTTTCAGACCTTGTCTCTATTAAAAAGAGAGTTTATACTAAAAAAGAAAAATTGACAAAGTATAATATTATTTATAAAAGATCTTTCATTTAATAGAAACCCCTTAAAAGAAAAAGCTCAAATTAGATAAAATCGTTTAAAAATGTTAAAGTCTTAATTTTGGAATAAAAGTTTGTTACTTTCATACCTTGTCTCAGTTAAAAAGGGAGTTAATATTAAAAAGCTTTTATAGAAAAAGAAAAATATAAAATTATAAATGAAAGCTTTTTACATTGAAAAGCCATTTAAAAAAAGTATTTTCTTGATAAAAGCTTTAATTGGGATGCAGTAGAAAGTTTAAGACATTTTTGAAGAAAGTTTAAGATTTTTGAAGAATTTTTTTTTTTTTTATACAAAATTTCCTTTTTCTATAAAAGCCCTTCTTATGAACAAATTTTCTAAAAAATAAATTTTTCTCAACTAAAATTCTTTATCTTAAAAAATAATTTTTGTGAAGGACTATTTTTAAAACTTAAAAGCTTTTTATAGTTAAAAGAAATGTTTTTTCCCCAAAAGCTTTTGTGGAAAAACAGTTAAAAGTTTAAATTATCAAATTAAAATATTTTTATTAAAAAAGCTCATTAAAAAAAACCCAATTTTTTTTTGAAAAGCTTTTAACTTGTAAATGCGAGTTAAACAAGAGTTTTAAGAAAAACTCTGGCTTTCAAGCAAGGACAATTTTTTTGAAGCTTTTTCTCAACTTAAATTCTTTATTAAAAAAATTAAAGAAATGTTTCTTTTCCAAAAGCTTATGTGGGAAAACAGCAAAAAGTTTATGTTATAGCATTAAAATATTATTATAAATAAAACGTTATTTTAATTGAAAAAGCCTTAAAGTAATAAGCTCTAATTTAATATGAAAAGCTTTTTACTTGCAATGCCATTTAAACGAGTGTTTTAGAAGGATTATTAAAAAAAACTAAAAGCTTTTATAATTTTAATTTAGAAGGATTATTAAAAAAAAACTAAAAGCTTTTATAATTTCAAAGAAACTTTTTTTTCCTGAAAAGCTTTTGTGTGAATACAATAAAAAGCATGAAAATTTGCTACTTATAATTTTATTTAAAAAGTTTTATTTAATATAAAATAAAAAACCTTACAAGAAAAAGCTCAATTTTTATAAGAAAAACTTTGAGGTTTCATTTAAAAGAAGTTTTCAAAAAGTTTTTAATGAAATACAGTAAAAAGTTTAAGAAGTTTTTGAAGACACTGGCTTTTCTAAGAAAAGTCTTTCTTTATACAACATTTTCTCTTTTAAGAGAAAAATATTTTTCCAGTAAAGGAAGCTTTTCAGTTTTATTTTATAGCTAATCTTCCTTTAAAGAAAATTTTTTGTAGAAAAACTTAAACTCAAAAATGTGATAAAATACAGCTTCCCTATTTTATTAAAAAAGCTTTCAAATTTAAGCGTGTTTTTTTAAAGAAAATTTTAGTTTATAGTGGAGCCGTCCAGCTCCACAGCACAATGTACAAACTTTTACAAAAAAGCTTTTGAGCTTTCGCACCGACACCGACATGTATGAGCTAGACACAGCTTTTTTTGTCCCGCTCATACGAACATAAAATTGTCTTTGCAAAGTCAGTGGTCGATTATATGAAGAAAAATGTAAATCTATCAACACTGGCCGTAAGAGCTTTCAAATCTGTTTACCACAAAAGCAAATATTAATGCAAAAAAAAAACTTTTTTGAGGTAAAAGCTTATGTTGAAAAAAGCTTCATATGACCGAAAAAGCTATCAAAGTAAATACTTCGTTTTGTCAAAAATTATGATTCAAATAAAAGCTTTTTATCTTATCATATTTTTTTAAAGACATGAATTTACTTAAACTTATTTAAAGATTTAAATGAAAAAGAACTTTTGTAAAAAAAACTTTACTATATTGCAAAACTTAATCAAGCTTTTAAACTAAAGCAGCTTTAAGGAAATTCTTTAAACTAAAATAAAAGCTTTCTTGTTTCTGTTTGAAATGAAATCTTAATTTTATTGAAGAATTTACTACAAAATAAATTTTTTCCAGTAAAATCTTTAAAACTTTCTTATGTCATTGAATAGCTTTTTTGATAAAAATATATTTGCCAGAAAAAAATGATAAGGAAATTAAGTTTCTTATCCTATGAAAGAAAGATTTCAGTTAACTAGAGTAAACATCTATTTTTTCTAAAAAAAAGCTTTTTAGATAAAAATGTGGAGGAAATGGTTGTTGCATTCTTATAACAAAAGCTTGAAATCTTTTTTTTTAACTAAAAATAAAAGCTTTTATTGTGCGTAAAATTCATTTATTTTCAAGTGAATTTTATTTACAAAATGTTTTGAAGTACAAGTATTTGACGAAAAACTTTATTTATCTTAAAAAGCTTATTATTGGTCTAAGGAACTGCATCTCTTACGAAAACTCGTTTATTTTCCTTTAAAAAATCAGTTCTCTCAAATAAAAGTTTAAATTTTATGAAAAAGCTTTCATAAATAAAACTTTGTTAAGGAAGCTTTTAACATAAACACTTTAAAGGCTTCAAAAGTAAATGCGTAAAAAATTCAATGCCAGCGAAAGAGCTTAGTTTTATAATACATTTATAAAATTTAAAAGCTTCAAAAGATACCTATTTTACCACGATTTAATACACAAAAAAGCTTAATTTTCGAGAAACAGCTTAAAGAAAGCTTTTTTTATTTATATTTGTTCAGTTATTAATCTGAGCTTTTACCTATGGCTTACAAACATAATTCGTAATGGTTGTGTTTATAAAATAGTTAATAATGCTAGGTTTGTGATCTGTCTAAAAGTAGGGATATTCCTCCAAACGAGATGGCCTAACCAACCATCGAAACGCGTCGATGAATTGGTTATGCCCACAAACATTATTTGGCTTTTATCAATAAATTTTCTGTTACATTGATAAATAAATGTAACAGATCGAGATCAAATGCAAATAATTTTTGTTTTTGAAAGCTTTTAAATTTAAAAATTGAGTTTTTCAAATAAAAGTTCGTTTAGAGGAAAATTCTTTCGAGAACTTATTTTTGAGAAAAGTGCAAGCTTTTTCTGAATTGAAAGCTCAGTTTTAACATTAAAACTTTTTCGGAGCTTTAAGTATTTTTTTATATAAAGCTCTTTCCTAAACTTTTTTTTAACTTCTTAACATATTTTTACTTTTCTTTATCTTTCAGTAATCGCCCCCAAACCCATCGACCAGGAGCCCTCCGAAGAAAACTTCATTGGTGTTGTTATTGTCGTCCTAACCGCTATCATTATCCTACTGGTTGCCGTCATACTATTCATTGTTTCCCGGACAAAGAGAGCTCGTGGCAGTAATGTTTTGGATGCATTCCAATATAGTTTTAATCCCAATACATTGGGTGGCAACGTCGATAAACATCGACCAAATGGCACAGGAATTAAAGTAAGTTCTAACACAGAAGCAGCAAAAGCAACAGCAGAAGCAATAGCAACAGCAATAATAATAAAATTTGACTTATTTTGCTAAAACTTAATAAAAATAGACAAAAAAAAACAAGTAGAAATCGCTGTAAAGAATTAAATAAAAAATAATGATAAAAGTAATAAAAAACAGATTGCCCAGAGGAGGGCAACAGGAAAACATGAAGCTAAACAAATAATAACTAAATGCAAACAAAATCATAAAAACAAAAATCTGAACTTTGTAGAGTAGATAGAAATAAAACCAAAACAAGTCATAAACTTCAGGATAATAATAAAGAATCCTTAGGCGAAAAAGTTGTAGGAGCGAGGAGGCAAGAGTTTGAGAGATATATAAAATATTTTGAAGCCAAAGTTTTTTTTTGGCTGCAGTCTTATAATGAATGTTTAAAGGGAAACAGGGAAGATGGAGTAAATTTTGCTACATGAAATTGTTTTTTTAGAGCTTTTCGAAATAAAAGCTTTAAGCTTTAAAATACGTTAAACATTTTAAGCTTTTTTAAAGTTTCAACTTGAATTTTTGTTTAAAAAATACTTCTCAAGATATAAAATAAAATTTATTAGGCTCTAAAAATATCCAAAAGCTTTTTAAAGCTTTAACTTGAATTTTTGTTTAAAAAATACTTCTCAAGATATAAAGTAAAATTTATTAGGCTCTAAAAATATCCAAAAGCTTTTTAAAGCTTTAACTTGAATTTTTGTTAAAAAAATACTTCTCATGATATAAAGTAAAATTTATTAGGCTCTAAAAATATCCAAAAGCTTTTTAAAGCTTTAACTTGAATTTTTGTTAAAAAAATACTTCTCATGATATAAAGTAAAATTTATTAGGCTCTAAAAATATCCAAAAGCTTTTTAAAGCTTTAACTTGAATTTTTGTTAAAAAAATACTTCTCATGATATAAAGTAAAATTTATTAGGCTCTAAAAATATCCAAAAGCTTTTTAAAGCTTTAACTTGAATTTTTGTTTAAAAAATTCTTCTCAAGATATAAAGTAAAATTAATTAGGCTCTAAAAATATCCAAAAGATGGGATATGATTTTTTAAACATTTAAAGCTTTAAGCTCTTAGTTTTAAGCATTATTACTTTTTCTTTCGAATTTTTAAACAAAAATTTGTTTCATTTCCTAAATTTTGGCCTAATATAGTAGATTTTGAAGAACATTCGGCTAGATTTTAATAATGAATTTCCAAAGGGAAATATGGGAGAGGAAGTAGCTCTTGCTATATGAAATATTTTTTTAGAGCTTTTCGAAATTAAAGCTTTAAGCTTTAAAATACTTTAAACATTTCAAGCTTTTTTAAGCTTCAACTTGAATTTTTGTTTAAGAAAAATCTTCTCAAGATATAAAGTAAAATTAATTAGGCTCTAAAAATATCCAAAAGATGGGATATGATTTTTTAAACATTTAAAGCTTTAAGCTCTTAATTTTAAGTATTATTACTTTTTCTTTCTAATTTTTAAACAAAAATTTCTTTCATTTCCTAAATTTTGGCCTAATTTAGTAGATTTTGAAGATCTTTTGCCTAAAGTTTAATAATGAATTTCCAAAGGGAAATATGGGAGACGAAGTAACTTTTGCTATATGAAATATTTTTTTAGAGCTTTTTGAAATTAAAGCTTTAAGCTTTAAAATACATTAAACATTTCAAGCTTTTTTAAGCTTCAACTTGAATTTTTGTTTAAAAAATTCTTCTCAAGATATAAAGTAAAATTTATTAGGCTCTAAAAATATCCAAAATATGGGCTTTTAATGTTCAAAAACTTAAAGCTTTAAGCTCTTAATTAAGTATTATTTCATTTTCCTTCAAATTTTTAAACAAAAATTTTATTTCATTACCTAAATTTTGTCCTCATTTAGGCCACATTTTGTTTATTATTAATTTTCATAATTTATGCCTTAATTTGGACGCAAAAACTCTTAACAATATTATTTAATGGCCAACTCGTGAATTGTTCTAATGTTCAAACATCCATCCATCCGTTCGTCCGTCTGACTGTCCGTACCTCCATCCGTCTGTCCCTGCCGCTTTTACTCTTTTTTCGTCTACATCATTTGCTTAGCCTTTTTCAAAATCCATTAAAACTAATTATATTTCTTCACAAAAACCAAACCCTTTAAGAGTTAATACCCCCCAAAAATTATATTTATTTTTAAATAATTAATTGTTTTATATTTGAGAAAAAATATTAAAATTGTTCTTCTTTTCGAACATTTTTTGCAGGCCAGCGTTGATGATAATGATTCAATTGGTAAAAACAGTCTCTACCATGAGCCCTTCAATGTAAATATGTACACGAGTGGGGTAAATGGTTATGCGGCCGTTAACGATTTACAATGTAATATGACACCAGACTATACAGGTAAGTCTCGTTTTTTTTTTCTTGCAACTAGACAGAAAGCAACTCCCCTTTTTTGAGGTTTCTTAGAAAAAAAGGCAAAATATTATTAGTAATACAAAAAAATTAAAAACCATAAATTATTTTAAAGCTGGAAATAATACAAGTTTTTAGTTATTTTGACTGTGAAAGAAGCCCTAGAAAAAACTTAGAGTCTGATATTTATTAAAAGTTATACGCAGAAAATTTAATATTAATCATTTTGTGGAGAGTGGGAAAATTGAAACTAAAGTGATGACTAAACGTAAAAACTGATTAAGAAATATTAACACTTTGGGAGCTGGGAGTGGTTATATAAACAATTATAATGGGATTATAGCAAGTTATAACAAGATTATAATACAATAAAACGTATTAAAATACGGTGTTATATATTATGCTGTTATAATGTATTATTGCCCAAAATCGAGCGTTTATAGTGTATTACAATATAGTTGTAATGTATTATAGCATATTATAGAGCACTTATAGTGTATTATAATACATTATAATGCGGTTATAACGTATTATAGCACATTATAATGCTGTTATAATGTATTATAGCACATCATCGAGCGTTTATAGTGTATTATGATACATTATAATGCGGTTATAATGTATTATAGCACATTACAGAGCGTTTATAGTGTATTATAGCACATTATAATGCTGTTATAATGTATTATAGCACATTATCGAGCATTTATGTGAGGCCCTATGCTCCACTGGGAGTCAAGGATAACAGAAGAATCGAGCATTTATATTGTATAATAATACATTGTAATGCGGTTATAATGTATTATAGTACATTATTGAGCGTTTATAGTGTATTATAATACATTATAATGCGGTTATAATGTATTATAGCACATTATCGAGCGTTTATATTGTATTATAATAGATGATAATGCGGTATTAATGTATTATAATACTTCATAGAGCCTTTATAGTGTATTATAATACATTATAATACAGTTATAATGTATTATAGCACATCATAATGCTGCTATAATGTAGTATACCACATTATCGAGCGTTAATAGTATATTATAATACACAATTATGCTGTTATAATGTATTATAGCACATTATAGAGCTCTTATACTGTATTATAATACATTATAATGCGGTTGTAATGTATTTATACAACATTGTCGGACGTTTATAGTCTATTATAATACATTATAATGCGATTATAATGTATTATAGCACATTTTAATGCTGTTATAATGTATCATAGCACATTATAATGCTGTTATAATGTAATTTAGCCCACTATCGACCGCTTATTGTGTATTATAATACATTATAATAATAATTAAGTTATAACGTGTTATAGCACATTATAATGCTGTTATAATGTATTATAGTACATTATCGAGCGTTTATATTGTATTAAAATACAGTATATGCGATTATAATGTATTATAGCACATCATAATGCGGGTATAATGTATTATAGCACATCATAATGCGGGTATAATGTATTATAGCACATTATCGAACGTTAACAGTGTATTATAATACATGATAATGCAGTTATAATGTATTATAGCATATCATAGAGCCTTTATAGTGTATTATAATACATTATAAAGCAGTTATACTATATTATAGCACCTTGTAATGCTGCTATAATACACTATTATACGATAATAATATATTATAGCACATTGTAGAGCATTTATACTGTATTATAATACATTATAATGCGGTTATAATGTCTTATAGCATATTATAATGCGGTTATAATGTTTTATAGCACGTTATCAAGTGCTTATGGTGTATTATAATACATTATAATGCGGTTATAATATATTATAACACATTACCGAGCATTTATAGTTTATAAGAATGCATTATAATGCTGTTATAATGTATTATAGCACATTATTGAGCATTTATATTATATTACAATACATTTTGTTGCGGTTATAAAGAATTATAGCACATTATAGAGCGTTTATAGTGTATTATAATGCGGTTATAATGTATTAAAGCCAATTATAATGCGGTTATAAGGTATTATAGCATATTATAATGCTGTTATAATGTATTACAGCACATTATCGAGCAATTATAGTATATTAAAATACATTTTGATGCGGTTATAAAGAATGATACCACATTATAGAGCGTTTATAGTGTATTATAATGCGGTTATAATGTATTATAGCACGTTATAATGCGGTTATAAGGTATTATAGCACATTATAATACTGTTATAATGCATTATAGCACACTATCGAGCAATTGTAGTGTATTATAATACATTATAATGCGGTTATAATGTATTATATCACATCATAATGTTGTTGTAACATTTACTGAGCTTTTATAGTGTATTATAATACACTATAAATGGTTATAATGTATTATAGCACATTATCGAACGTTTATAGTATATTGTATTACATTATAATGCAGCTATAATATATTATAGTACATTATAATGCTGTTATAATGTATTATAGCACATTATCGAGCGATTGTAGTGTATTATAATACATTATAACGCGGTTTTAATGTATTTGAGCATATTATAATGCGGTCATAACTTTTTATAGCACATTATAATATAATATTGTATTATAGCACATCATCGAGCGTTTGTAATGTATTATAAAGAAAAAAATACATTATAAAGCGGTAATAAAGTATTATAGCACATTATAATGCGGTTATAATGTTTTGTAGCATATCAAGGAGAGTTTATAGTGTGTTATAGCATATTATAGTGCGGTTATAATGTTTTATAGCACATTATCGAGCGTTTATAGTTTATTATAATACATTATTGTGCGGTTATAATGTATTATAGCATATTATAATGATGTTATAATTTATTATAGCATATTATCGAGAGTTTAAAGTGTATAATAATACATTATAATGCGTTTATAATGTATTATAGCACGTTAAAGAACATCTACAGTGTATTATAATATATTAAAATGAGTTTATAATGTATTTTAAGCATTATAATGCTTTTATAATATATTATAGAGTATTATAATCCTTTTGTCATATATTATAGTTTACTATAAAACATTAATAACACATTATAAACCATTTATAAAGAACTGAAATTCATAATCAATTCATTATTAAATATTATAGCTTTCCCTTAACGCATTAAAAACCCCCCAATTGACTTTTTTCTATCAATTATTTTGCCCAAGCTTATAAGTTATTTTCATTTTCTCAATATTTTCCTACACAGACGTTCCCGAAGGCGGTTACGCCGTCCCCCACATGCAAGACTATATGCCCACAAAAATGTCCAACTCAACGCCGGGCGGTTATGTTAATGTACGTCGTACACCGCCACCACCCCTTAGCAGTATATTTCCAAGGCCACCGCAAGTGCCACCACCACCAATGGAAAAGTATTATGCCACAACAGCGATATTTAAGCCCATCAAGGGCCACAGCGGCAGCAATACGATAAGCAGTAAGGCGAGCAGTAATCTAAGTAATGAACATAATAATTACGATGATAATATGGGTACAATGAATTCCCAGTCGACGGCACCCATGATAAATAATCCCTATAATACGGCGACAATGGGTGGTGGGGTCGTTGTCGGTGGTGGGGTAATGAATAATTCGCAAAATAGCGATAATATGCAATTTCAAAGGGCCAGAACCTATAATTTCCGCAGTTATCCAGACAATCTTTAGTTTGAAGCACAATTAGAGCAACAACAGCAGCAACAAACTATAACAACAACAAATAAATTACATATGCAACAAACAAAATGTAAAGAACAACCAGATTTACAACATATAAACAATCATTTTAGCCATAATTTAGTAACAGCAGCAACATTAACAACAAAAACAATTAGTAGTAATAATGGTGGTTTAATAAAGGATTTTAACAATCAGCAACAACTACAACCTTTATCTTATAATAATAAAACCAATAAATCGAAAAGACTTAGTGTTTTAAGTACTACAATGCCTAAACAATACAACCAGCAACAGCAACATTATCCTAAACAACTACAACATCAGCAGCAACAATCACTTTACATGACACAACAACAGCTACAACAACATCAATGTCACCAACAAACAGGATTATTAAGAAAATCTCCTAAACCCCAGTTTAGTTTAACACTCAACAATAAATATCCTTTTGCTGCCACCCCAATTGCACCTAAACCCCTCTCCTCCTGCTCAACAACAAAACTTACAACCGCAACAAGAAATAGTTTATCCAGCAAAGATTTAAATATTTATGGATTCTCTAATATAAAAGACTGTGATCTTGAACATAATGATGACTATTATTTACCATCATCTATGGAAATCTTGGGTATACAAAAGTCCTTGCAACCGGAGACGAAAGCCAAGAACAATGAAGATTTTAATAATGAATTATCAGTTCAAAGTAATCAGAACAAAGAAGAGGTTACAGATGAGGATAATGGTGAAGAGGAAGGGGTGGAGGAGGAGGAAGAGGATCGTGATTCACTGGAGAGTGATGAGAATGAGCTTGTAATTGATTTAGATAATAAAAATGTTAAAAGGCTAAGTGCTAATTTGAATGATTTAGAAATAACAAAAAATGCTACAAATAATTTATTAAAGCAACAACAACAAACAAATAGGCTGTGGTATCATTGATGGAAACAATGGATTTGAGGTAAGTCGGAATAAATGATATTTTAATCCAGAAGAGTTTAAGCAAAGACTCTATATTATAAAGACATTGTACTTCCATACATTGATTTGCAGTATGGTCGTTTTGAAAAGTCCCATGAAAAGTCCCGCTTTTACCCTAATTCAGAAATAACTAATGGATACTGTTATCCTATGAGAGAAAGTCAAGGCACACACACTTGCTCATGAGATGTATGCTTGTTTGTGCGTGTGCATGTGTTTTTCATTGTTCTTTATCCACTTAAATGTCACTTTTGGAAGAAAAAATGTATGGAATGCAATATCTTTCTATTATAGGGTCTTTGGTTTTAGGTCAGTTATATCTGCGGTTGTAACTACAATCAACCACAGATTCTGGTTTTAGCTCTAATTTGAGTTCTAGTCTAGTTCTGGTTTACTTCTAGTTTCAGATTTAGTATCAGATCTTATATAATTCTTGTTCTGTTCTAGTTCTGTTCTAGTTCTGTTCTAGTTCTGTTCTAGTTCTGTTCTAGTTCTGTTCTAGTTCTGTTCTAGTTCTGTTCTAGTTCTGTTCTAGTTCTGTTCTAGTTCTGTTCTAGTTCTGTTCTAGTTCTGTTCTAGTTCTGTTCTAGTTCTGTTCTAGTTCTGTTCTAGTTCTGTTCTAGTTCTGTTCTAGTTCTGTTCTAGTTCTGTTCTAGTTCTGTTCTAGTTCTGTTCTAGTTCTGTTCTAGTTCTGTTCTAGTTCTGTTCTAGTTCTGTTCTAGTTCTGTTCTAGCTTAAGTTTTCTTAAAATTGTTTTCCTATGTTTAACTTTAGCAATTCTCTTAAAAATTTCCTTTTCTCTTTTTCTTCTCTTTCCAGCGCTTTAAACTCTGCATTACCGAACCGTAAGGAAAAACAAAACTTATCTACAAGGACTGGACAAAAACCTTGTTTTTCTCTACGACCATCAACAACATAACAAACTTTTCTCGAAACCAATCAGAGCTTTTTCAGAAAGCTCTTAGTTTTTTAAAGGAAATTGACTTCGAAGGAAGTGAAAAAGGTGGTATGTAAATTTAAACAAACGAGTAAAAAAGGAAAATTTAAACTAAAACGAAAAATTTGAAAATAAAACCAAAACGAAAATTTAAAGAAAAACTAGAACACCGTATGCTTTACCTTAAAAACACACAAAACGATAAATAAAAAAACAAAATTATAGGCTTCTTAAAATTGTTCAAAAACACCTTAAACCGAGAACCCTTAACGTAACACTACACTGAAAAAATTTTTATAAAAAAAAGAAAATTTTCAAAAAAAAAAAAAAACAAGTAGTGAAAATAAGGCACCTTACTATAATTTTTTTATGAAAAATTAAACAATTTAAGAAACTTGTAGATTACCAAAAGTACTATGAAAAAAAAACAGAAAAATTGCCAACGAAAAAAAAACACAAACTAAATAAATACAAAAATTATAAAGAAAAAAATAAAAAAAGAATTAAGTTTTAAACGAGATATAAAAATTAAATAACAAAAGTATATTAAACTAAAGCCAAGCACATTATCATTTAAAAAAAAAATTAATTGTAAATATTAAAGATTTAATGAAAAGAAAATTTAAGGAAAACTGGTAGTAAGACTATGATATAGAAAAATAGAAAAACTTAAGATGAAAATATACAAAATAATTCAAACTTCATTTAATTAAAAGGGAAGGAAATGATGGGATTAAGCTAAAAAAAATTTCCATACATTGTGAAATATTTCAATATTTGACAATTTATGGAAATTTTTAAGGAAAATCTGAAAATAAAAAATAAAAAATTTCCATAAATTGTGAAATATTTCAATATATGTCAATTTATGAAAGTTTTTTAAGTAAAATCTGAGAATAAGTAAATCGATAGGTTCTCTTTGCAAAAAAATAAATAATTTTCCATAAATTGTTAAATATTTTAATATTTGGCAATTTATGGAATTTTTTTTCAGAAAAATCTGGAAATAGAAAAACTTGATAGGATGGATCTCTGCGAAAAAATAAAAAATTTCCATAAATTGTGAAATATTTCAATATTTGACAATTGATGGAAATTTTTTAAGAAAAATCTGAGAAAAAGAAAATCGAAATGAGCTATTTGGTCCTTTTAAGAAAAAGCTGAAAAAAGTTTTGATATTATGATATTATACATATGCCTATGAAGTTTAGAACAGAAAATATTTTTTTGTTTTACCTTTGGTTTTTCTGTAAAATTATGCAAAAATCGCTTCTATATAACCTCACTTCATGATACCACATACATAAATATCATGGTCCATGCAAACCACTTTGTTTTTACTAATAAAAGCTATGATAACTAAAATTAGTCCAAAAAAGTTGTATATTAATAAAAGATATCAAGCGGTTCACATTTGATCACATCTCTAATCTCTTAAGACTTTAAAGTGTTAAGCTTTAATGTGGAAATTCTAAATCTGATAAATAGGTTTCCAAGGCTTTAGGTCAGGGTCTTAAGAATTAATGGACTATATAATCAATTAGATAATATTTAGTACAGAAGTAAAGGTTCTCATTTCTGACAGGGTAAATTGAAAGAGTCACTCTTCTTTGACTTTTCACAGACTGATCAATTATGGACATCGGTATAGTTTCTGGTCTGTACTTTTTGGAAGACAATATCAAGAGATTGTACTTCCTCAAATAGATCAAGGTTTAAAGGATTGGTAGACTGAAAGGTTAATGAGATGATATTTAGTACAAAAACGACAGTTGTAATTTCTGCAATGATCAATTGAAAGAATCACAATTTTTTTACGCTTTATAGACGGTTTAACCCCTTGACGTATTTCCACGAGTCTGACTCGTGGTACAATTTCTGTGCCTAACATAATTATCACGAGTCCGACTCGTGGTAAACTTTCTTGATAATCACGAGTCTGACTCGTTTTGTGACTGTTCTTAAGCATCAAAACTGGTTTGTTTAGTGCAAGTTGTGTGCGAACAGTTGGAAGCGAACTTCGTTGCGCTAATTGATACGTCAAGGGGTTAGTGATACACATCGGTACCATTTCTGGTGTTAACTTTCTGAAACAAGATATCGAGACGTCGCGACGTTTAAGGCAATATTGATAGTGAACAGAATGGACCCATCAAGCCAATTAACAAGTAAGACAGGATTCAGATCTAAGCCTCAGCCTTATGTATCGAGATTTTAAACCCCTTATCCGCCAGCTACATTAAATGTATATGCTTATTTTTTTATGATTTAGTGAGCAAGCTACATAAAAGCTGGTGCAATAAGGAGGCCTTTCAAGTGTCTAAGGTCCCAATAAGATGTAGAATAGACAAAAGTTTAGAAAGCCTTGAGTAGGGACAATTCTCAGTGGTTTGAAATCGAAAAAGTGGTAATAAAATTGTATCTCCTAAGTTGAAAGTCTTCTTCTAAACTGTAAGTCTGATCATTATATACATATGAGAATTGTTAAGGAGGACCCAAACTTTCTGAATTTTTTATAAAAACTACACTTTTTACTTTTTTTGTGGCATAGAAAAGATCTTGAACACTTCTGGGAAAATATACGAAAAACTTGAAAAAAGAACGGCAATGTTTGCACAATTTTTGCATGTGTTTTTATTTTTTTGACCTGAGGCGTATGATTTTAACGCAATATTTGTAACTCTTATCAATAACTTTTATAGATGTTCAATACATCAATGCAAAGGAAAACATGTCTAAATTGCTAAACTGTTAATTTTTTAATAATATTCAAAAAATCCTTGAACATTTCTGGCAAAAATATACAAAAAACTAAAAAGTGTATTTTTTTACAAAATCATTTTTGAAATTTGATTTAAAATTCTATAAAACCGTAAAAGGTACATCAATGATTTCTTTCAGCATTAAAGTTTATTTTATTCTTTATCTAAAACACTTCTAATAATTTCGAAATATTATACACAACTGACCTTTTTTTGCTAATAAAATTATGGTCTATGAAAATTTGTCATTTTTTATAAAATTCTATTTTCTGGTTTTCTTTATGAAATCATGATACTTTTTATTTTTGAAATATAAAGAGAACATATGGAGCTATATAACTGCATTTCAAAAAGTTGGAAAATCGATTTGACTTTTTTGTTATATGTTCTGAAACACAAAAATTTTCATACAAATTTGAAAAATTTTCGTTCAATACTGTACGTAGAGTAAATGTAGCACTGCCTTAGAATTTGATTTAAAATCATTCTAAATTAAACTAAATTGTTATTGGTATCTTTGAGGCTCGAACCCAGGCAGAATTTGATATGTTGTGCTTAGCAGTTGTTTTAACCAACAAAACCACAGAAGCATTAATTCGATTTTAACCCAAGTTTCCTTACCTTTTCTTAACAAAAACATTACATTATTAGCAAAAAGACCCATTAACAAGAAAAAAAAGCATTTAGAAGACATCATTAACGAATTTAAAATTAATAGTAATAAAACTGTAAAAAAAATACAAAACAAAAAAAATCTGAAAAATTAATAAACTTATACTTAATCAATTAACAAGTTTTATGTGATATAAAAAAAATTAAAATTTTATTATAAGTTATTAAACAAAAATAATTTTGATTTGCTAATTCTACTACAAAACCCGAAAAGTCTGTACTACCCCTTTTTCTTAAACCAAAAAACGCTAAAACTAAAAAACTTGAACAGAAATCTAATGTAAATTTCCCCCTGTAAAATCCTGTAATATAAAAAAAATTTTGGTTTGTGTAAATTTTCTGTGTATAAACAACAAAAGAAGAAATTGTGCAAAAAAATTAAAGAATTTATAAATTTAAACAAAGAAAAAAATTTAAGTAATTATTAAAAAGGATTTCAAGGAAACCAAAGAAAAATTTTTCAAAATTTAAAAAAATCATTAGAAAACTTTTCCCAACTTTTGCTTATCTTCAACAAAAAATTTCTCTTGGTTTTCCTAAAATCCTTCTTCAAACTCGTAACATTAACGGACCAAACCTCTTAAAAAAAAGTACCCCCTTTAAAAAAGCAAACACAGAGTCGCCTGAATCTATTGAAAAACTGTAACGATTTCCAAACGATAAAAAATCCTTATAAAGAAAAAAATCTATTAACAAAATGTTTCAATCAATGATTTGTGATTAATTTTTACAAAAATTTTAATTTTTATTTAATTTTAATTTTATTAAATTTAAAAATTTCAAATTTTTCGTTATAAAATATAATTATTTATATTTTATATTAATTTAATTAATATATACTAATAAATACATATGAGAGAAAATAAAAAATTCTATAAAATCTATATAATAAATATGTTCCTTTTTAAGTTACAAAAAAAATATAACAGAAATTTAAGGAAATATTAATAAAAATTAAAAAAAAAAGTTTAAAAAAATCTAAAAAAAATAACAAAAAAATCTAAAAAATTTAAAAAGTAAACGAAATAAATATTAAACAAATTTAATACAAAACAATAAAATATTAAAAGATTTTTGAACACTAAATAATTTTATATATGAAAAAGTAACAAAAACAAAAGTAGCAGGTAGTTTTTTGAATAATGATTTTCCATATGATTTAGAGGACCAAAGATCTTCAAAAGGAAGCGAGGACTTTCAAAAACTACACAAATTTCATTTTCTAATTTTCTTAATTCGAACTTTGCTTTAACTTTCAGTTTTAGATCCAGTTTCATGTCCAGTTTCATACCCAATTTCATTTACAGTTTCAATTTTAGTTTTAATTCCATTTTAACTCCAGCTCGTTTTCGGTTCCAATATAAGTTTTAGTTGAAGTTTTTGTTTTTGTTCCAGTTCAAATTAGAGGTTTCTATAGAAAAAACTTTATAACGAAAATTTTCTATAGAAAAAATTTTATATTGACAATTTCTCTTTAGAAAAAAAATTATAATGAAAATCTTTCTATAGAAAAAATTTTATAATGAAAATTTTCTTTAGAAAAAATTTTAAAATCAAAATTTTTCTGTAGAAAAAATTTTATAATGAAAATTTTTCTATGGCAAAATTTTAAATGAAAATTTTTCTATGACAAAATTTTAAAATGAGAACTTTTCTATGAAACCATTTTAAAATGAATTGTTTTCTATAGAAAAAAAACTTTTAATGAAAATTTTTCTTTAATGGAAACATTTCGAAAGGAAAAATTTTATAATCAAAATTTTTCTAAAGAAAAAATTTTAGAATGAAAATTAAAAAAATTTCTAAAGAAAATTTTTCTATTGAAAAATTTAACACAGAAAATTTTTCATAGAAAAAATTGTGGAAAAAAAATTTTCTATACAAAAATTTATTAAGAAAATTTTTCTAAAGAAAAAATTTTATAATGAAAATGAAAAAAATTTCTAAAGAAAATTTTTCTATAGAAAAATTTAACAAAGAAAATTTTTCATAGAAAAAATTGAAGAAAAAAATTTTTCTATAAAAAAAATTTATTAAGAAAATTTTTCTAAAGAAAAAATTTTATAAAGATAATTTTTCTAAAGAAAATTTTTCTAAAGAAAAAATTTTATAAAGAAAATTTTTCTAAAGAAGAAATTTTATAAAGAAAATTTTTCTAAAGAAAAAATTTTATAAAGAAAATTTTTCTATAGAAAAAATTTTATAAAGAAAATTTCTCTAAAGAAGAAATTTTATAAAGAAAATTTTTCTAAAGAAAAAATTTTATAAAGAAAATTTTTCTAAAGAAAAAATTGTATCAAGAAAATTTTTCTAAAGAAAAAATTTTATAATGAAAATTTTTTCTATAGAAAAATTTTATAATGAAAATTTTTTCTATAGAAAAAATTTTATAATGAAAATTTTTTCTATAGAAAAAATTTTATAATGAAAATTTTTTCTATAGAAAAAATTTTATAATGAAAATTTTTTCTATAGAAAAAATTTTATAATGAAAATTTTTTCTATAGAAAAAATTTTATAATGAAAATTTTTTCTATAGAAAAAATTTTATAATGAAAATTTTTTCTATAGAAAAAATTTTATAATGAAAATTTTTTCTATAGAAAAAATTTTATAATGAAAATTTTTTCTATAGAAAAAATTTTATAATGAAAATTTTTTCTATAGAAAAAATTTTATAATGAACATTTTTTCTATAGAAAAAATTTTATAATGAAAATTTTTTCTATAGAAAGAATTTTATAATGAAAATTTTTTCTAAAGAAAAAATTTTATAATGAAAATTTTTTCTATAGAAAAAATTTTATAATGAACATTTTTTCTATAGAAAAAATTTTATAATGAAAATTTTTTCTATAGAAAAAATTTTATAGAAACAAGTTTATAATGATAATTTTTTCTAGAGAAAAAAGTTTATAATGAAAATTTTTTCTAGAGAAAAAATTTTATAATGAAAATTTTTCTGTATTAAAAATTTTATAATGAAAATTTTTTCTATAGAAAAAATTTTAGAATGAAAATTTTTCTTTAGAAGGAAATTTTTAATAACAAATTTTCTATAGGAACAATTTTATAAAGAAATTTTTTCCATAGAAAAAATTTTCTAATGAAATTATTTCTATAGAAAAATTTTATAAAGAAAATTTTTCTGTAGAAAAAATTTTATATACAAAAATTTTTTTATAGAAAAAATTTTGTAATGAAATTATTTCTATAGAAACAATTTTATAATGAACATTTTTCGAAAGAGGGTCAAAACTGGACCCCTTTTAGAATATTCTGCTACGCTTAGGCGAGATGAGGTAGATCTTCTCCAATCTGTGATAGTTCTGGGTTCGCATGTCATATATGCAATTTTAAAATTGGATTTTTGTACAAAGAGTTTTTGATAACTCGAAAACTGACTAACCGATTAAAGAGGTATTAGTTCTAGTTTTAGCTCTAATTTAAATTTAGTTCCCTTGATGAGGCAATACTACAAACAAATGTCGTCAAAATTTTTCTTTTTGGCAAAGGAACTTTAATATCCTCGCCCATATCTCGGAAACTGAACTTAGTGTATTTTTTCCCTCCATCAATAAACTTAGATAGATATTGTTCTACTCTATGGTAGTTTTCGGTTCGTGTTGTGCGTTAACAAAAAATTCGACTTTTGGTGATAACTCGAAAACTTAAAAGCCGATATTGTTTATTTCTAACAGGATCTAGTTCGAGTTTCGGTTAAGTTCTTGTTTTCTTTGCTAAGCTCAGGCAATATTAAACACATTTTATTATAATAGACAGTATTTGGTTCTTTTATTGACACATTAAAGTTTTTTTATAAATATCTCTAAACTGGGCTTATTTTATGATTTTTTCTTTGCATAGTTTAACTGAAATAGATTTTTTTGAATCTGTTGTAGTTCAGGGTTTGATTGTCATGAATGTAATTTATAAATTGGACATTTAAGCAAACATTTTTTTGGTGATAACTCGAAAACTTATTTACCGATTTTTTTTAATTCGAAGAGAAATTTGCTTAAGTTATTTGCCGGTTTGTTTAATTTTAAGAAAATCTATCCTTTTTGAAGTTCCAGTTCCATTTTTATGTCTTAACTTTATGCATTTTTGTGCAAAGAATTTTGATACTCGTTATAACTCGAAAACTTGTTAATCAATTTTGTTCAATTCTATGAGAACCTAGTTCAAGTTATACTGAGCTTTAGGCATTGCTATAAGAGATTCGTAAGAATTGATAGCATATGTTTTTTAAAGCATATTGAAGTTGTTTTGCTCATATCTCTTAAACTGGGCCCAGTTTTGTGATTTTTTTTGTTCATAGAGTTAAACTAGAATAGACCGTTTATCAATCTGTGTTAGTTCAGTGTTCGATTGTCAAATAAGCGATTTAAAAATTGACTTTTTAAGCCAACAGTTTTAGGTGATAACTCGAAAACTTATTCAACGTTTTTGTTAAATTTTTAAAGCATTTGGTTCTGGTTCAAGGTTCAGCTCTAGTTTTGTCTTAAGTTTTGGTTTAAACTTTAATTTCATTTCCATATGTTGTATCTTTTTTTATAGTTTTTGTTGAGTTCTTCTTCCTTTCAAATTTTTGGTCCTTATTTTTTTTTTTGTATTAATAAAACTTATACCAGCAATTAAAGTTATACACTATATCGTCTAAACCGCATTTATTAGCTTAATACAAAATATAAGATAAATTAAAAGAAACTCTATAAAAACTAAAAATTTCCTTCTAAATTGAATCTGACTTGAGTTAAAATCCTTTTTTTGACAAAACCTAGAAATCCTGTTAAAAAAAACTTTGCTACCTCTGCTTAAACTCTTGAGTTCTTCTCCTTTTAGGTTACAAATATTTTTCTATATAAAAAAAAAGCTTTTTTGCGTGAAAAAACAAAACTCAATAATTTTCAATTTCAAAAAAGAAAAAAAAACCCTTAAACAAAACTGCGTGATCCTGTAAAAAAACATTTAAAAATTTATTAAGGAAAGATAAAACCTACTCACAAGACTTGTATATATTTAATAGTAAATAGTTGATAATTATGATAATTATAACAAAAAAACTTTACATTTAATTTAATAAGATAAAACGAGAATTTTGTAAAAAGTTAATTTAAATAAAAACCTAAAATTAAGTCAAGACAACAACCACCCTGTGTACACTGTAAAAATAAATTTTATATATATAAAAAAAAACGAAGAAAATTTGTTTGTCTTTATTTCTAAAATGTATTATAATTTTTCAATTTCTCTTAAATTAAATAATTTTTTGTATAAATGTTATATTTTATAAATTTAATTAAAATAAGTAAATAATTATTATATTAAAATATATGACAAATTGTTTTAGACTAAATTAATTTTTAACATAAATTATTTCAAATTTAAATTTATTACAAAAAAGAAAAAAAATCACACAAAAAATTTGAGATTCTGTTCAGAAAAATAAAAATATAAAAATTATTAATAAAACAACAACAACAAAACAGTCCGATTAACAATGCCCCTATTGCCGTTCTCAACTCCACTCAGTTTGGTTGTCTGCCGTTCAACCCAAGTTTCACTCAATCAAGTAAATTTTTTATTATTGAGGAACTAAAAAACTTTGAGTTTCGCAATATCAATATCAAAATTCAATATTAAAAATTTCTTTGACTGAGTGAAAGTTGAGTCGACTGGCAGACAACCAAACTGAGTTGAGTTGACTTGGGAACGGCAATAGGGGCATAAATATAGCCAAACAAAAGAAGGGCCTTTTAAGTGGTTACATTTAAGATTCACTTAAATATACCCAACTAAAACTAGACCTTTTGGGTGGTTATATTTAAAAGTATCGGACTCTATTTAACAAAACTACAATAGTCCTAAATTTAACTCAAATATTGGTATCAAAATATTGAAATTATAATTTTTTAGTTTCCCCTCCACTTCAACTTTAAATGAACAACTTTAACAAACCAATAAAACCCCCAAAAACAAAAGGATATAAAAAAATATTTAAAAGTAATTTACATGTAATTGCAAACAATCGTTTTAGCGCAAGTATATTATTAAATATATTAACGATAATTATTTATAACAAAAACAGAATTAACATAAAAACAACTAAAATTATAAAACAAAAAAATCAATATATTAAAATTAATAATTAAATAAAATTATATTTAAGCAACTGAAAAGAATTCTTGCATTGTAATGTAATTAATTGACAAACAAAGAAAATGCATGTAAAACAAAAAAAACTGGATTTAAAAAAATAACAAAAAAAAAAAACACTAAATAAATTGTGAAAAATAAATAAAAAAAATTATTAAAAATATAAAAAAATATCTCTGCAGTTTTTATTGATTTTATTTGGATTTTCAGCATGAAAAACAAAGAATTTC
>OW121741.1:15859622-16032122 GCA_933228675.1 Stomorhina lunata
AGAAAAATTTTTCTAATGAAAATTTTTCTAATGAAAATTTTTCTATAGAAAAATTTTTCTAATAAAAATTTTTCTATAGAAAAATTTTTCTAATGAAAATTTTTCTACAGAAAAATTTTTCTAATGAAAATTTTTCTATAGAAAAATTTTTCTAGTGAACATTTTTCTATAGAAAAATTTTTCTAATGAAAATTTTTCTATAGAAAAATTTTTCTAATGAAAATTTTTCATATAGAAAAATTTTTCATAGAAATGTTTTTATAGAAAATTTTTTATAGAAAAATTATTCGTTAGAAAAGTAAAAAAACTTCTTTATGGTAACATTTTTGTTTGCTGGGTTATTTCAACACTTTTTACAATTGTGTGTTAAAATAAATACAATAAAATAAATTTAAACAAATGAGTTTGTTAAACACCGAATAAATGAAACACATACATTTGTACATATGTGTGCATGTGTGTAAACGCACATGTGGGCGAGCGCGATCGCACAGAAAATGAAAATGATTGAATGATTGTTGGCTAAATGGGACAACCGAACGAGAGACCATCAGCATCTCATGGATGGTCCCATTATATATGTATATGAAATGGATGGATAAAAACAATGTTAAAATGGGTTATATGGGGGTATTGATGGCTGACTGAGTGGATGGTTGGTTGGATGATATAGAGTTGACGCTATAGTTTGGTTTAAAATGGATGGATAGACGGATGAAACAATATCAAGATAAGCGAGTGAATGAATGTGAATGTTATTCTTCTGAAGCTGTTGTAAGTTAGTTTTTGTTCACTTTTTTTTTGGAATAAAAACAACAGCACTTAAATGCAATTTACAAATGTGAAAATAAAACAACAAATGGGACTAAAAGTTTGGCATAACCCAGTAAACAATATAAGGTGTAATCGGTACAGAAAAATTAAGAAGAATGGGATTCGAAATTATTGAGGAAGCATTGAAGGCCTTTTGAATTTGTGTTCTTATCAGTGGTGAGACGCTATCATTAATTAGCTGCTATTTATAACTTTATCGATGTTAATTTTACTTTTTGGAATGGGAAGATTCGAACCCGTTCTCGCTGTTAATTCTAGTTTTTGGAATGTTAGGATTCGAACCCGATTAACAAAAAACATTTTAATATTTAACATTACTTTTAACATTAATTTCTTCACTGGGTTATGATGCTCCCATACTTTTTCCACTAAAGCTCCAAAAACAACAATACCAAAACGTTGAACGTTTTTGTTGCCGCATCTGTTATTGTAGTAAAGTGTGTATATATTTTTGCGTATTTTAAGCTTTAGAATGAGAAAAAAATAACGCAACAGTGGCAAGTTTAACATAAACACTTTCCACCCAAAGAGTTCAAATAAACAGATAGAAAAAATCGAACCAACACTTAATTATCAATTGTACTCATAGTTCACACTCGACTGTATACCACCCCTCGGATATGAATATTAAAGTGGCAATAAATAAATGCACCTGAACTACTCTAATAAATAATAAGTAACATATGCATAAATATTTAAAAATGCATATTTAAGGATATGAAATATGTAATAGGAATATGCTACGCACAGGGTCAGTTTTGTTGTGGGAAACATCAAAGGGGAAACAACCTAACAGTAAAACTACTTTTTGGGGAATGTTAAGAGAGGTGGACAGCATCAACGATTTATAATACAAATGTCATATCTATAGCCTTAAAACACCCTCAAAATGACTAACATTTGTTTAATAAGAACGGTGGGACTTAGGGTTCAAAAAGCGAAACAAACTCAAAACAAAAAATATAAAAACAAATTTTTTTAATTTTTATAAAAATTTCATAATAAAAATTTTTTCATAGAAAAAATTTCATAATGAAAATTTTTGCGTAGAAAAAATTTCATAATGAAAATTTTTCCATAGAAAAAATTTTATAATGAAAATTTTTCTATAGAAAAAATTTTATAATGAAAATTTTTCTATAGAAAAAATTTTATAATGAAAATTTTTCTATAGAAAAATTTTCATTATGAAATTTTTTCTATAGAAAAATTTTCATTATGAAATTTTTTCTATAGAAAAATTTTCATTATGAAATTTTTTCTATTGAAAAATTTTCATTATGAAATTTTTTCTATAGAAAATTTTCATTATGAAATTTTTTCCATAGAAAAATTTTCATTATGAAATTTTTTCTATAGAAAAATTTTCATTACGAAATTTTTTCTATAGAAAAATTTTCATTATGAAATTTTTTCTATAAAAAATTTTCATTATGAAATTTTTTCTATAGAAAAATTTTTATTATGAAATTTTTTCTATAGAAAAATTTTCATTATGAAATTTTTTCTATAGAAAAATTTTCATTATGAAATTTTTTTTATAGAAAAATTTTCATTATGAAATTTTTTCTATATAAAAATTTTCATTATGAAATTTTTTCTATAGGAAAATTTTCATTATGAAATTTTGTCTATAGAAAATTTTCATTATGAAATTTTGTCTATAGAAAAATTTTCATTATGAAATTTTTATATAGAAAAATTTTCATTAAAAAATTTTTTCTATAGAAAAATTTTCATTATGAAATTTTTTCTATAGAAAAATTTTTACATTATGAAATTTTTTCTATAGAAAAATATTCATTATGAAATTTTTTCTATAGAAAAATTTTCATTATGAAACTTTTCTATAGAAAAATTTTCATCATAAAATTTTTTCTATAAAAAATTTTCATTATGAAATTTTTTCTATAGAAAAATTTTCATTATGAAATTTTTTCTATAGACAAATTTTTATTATGAAATTTTTTCTATAGAAAAATTTTCATTATGAAATTTTTACTATAGAAAAATTTTTACATTATGAAATTTTTTCTATAGAAAAATATTCATTATGAAATTTTTTCTATAGACAAATTTTCATTATGAAATTTTTTCTATAGAAAAATTTTCATTATAAAATTTTTTCTATAGAAAAATTTTCATTATGAAATTTTTTCTATAGAAAAATTTTCATTATGAAATTTTTTCTATAGAAAAATTTTTATTATGTAATTTTTTCTACAGAAAAATTTTCATTATGAAATTTTTTCTATAGAAAAATTTTCATTATGAAATTTTTTCTATAGAAAAATTTTCATTATGAAATTTTTTCTATAGAAAAATTTTCATTATGAAATTTTTTCTATAGAAAAATTTTCATTATATTTCAGTATTAAATTTTTTTCTATAGAAAAAATTTCATAATGAAAATTTTTCTATAGAAAAAATTTCATAATGAAAATTTTTCTATAGAAAAAATTTCATAATGAAAATTTCTCTATAGAAAAAATTTCATAATGAAAATTTTTCTATAGAAAAAATTTCATAATGAAAATTTTTCTATAGAAAAAATTTAATAATGAAAATTTTTCTATAGAAAAAATTTTATAATGAAAATTTTTCTATAGAAAAAATTGCATAATGAAAATTTTTCTATACACAAAAATTTTATAATGAAATTTTTCTAGAGACAAAAATTTTATAATGATTTTTTTTCTAATTTTTCCCCATAAATGTGACCAGATGTCCCACTGTGCTTTGATAACACCTTTACCTATCCAAACCGATGTCCATCCATCCACCTACACCCATTTACTTGCTACAAACAATACAACTATAAAATTGAAACTGTGGACCAAGAACACCAACAACAAAATACTTGTAACCTTCACACATACTTCATACACTTTGTAAATACATATGTGTGTAAGTAAGTATTTATTTATTATTTGTTGTTATACTCATATGTTGTTATTTTTTCTTTATATTGTTATGGCAGTTGTTGCACTCTTCACACAATCGAATATATTTTTATTTTATTTATTGATCAAATATGTTTTTTTTCCTCTGCTGCTGCTTTCTTTCGAGTAGTGGGAAGAATCATCTCGAGTAGTTTAATCAACTGAAGTGTTTGTCTATTTGTTTGTGCATTATTTTTGCAAATGATGGAATGATGGAGAGAGTGTTTTTCAAGGATCATTGACCCATAAGTTTGACATCTGTTTTAATTCACGTAAATTTTCTTTTATTTTTAATGCGTTTCTATTTATTAAATAGTTTTTCTGCAATTTTCCTAGGCATTCTTGGTTTCGTATTTTTTAATGCAATTTGTTTGGGATTTTTTGATGAAGAATTTGAGTTTATTACAATAAATAACATTTCCGTAAGATCTGCTTTAATTCTAGTGATAAATTGTTATTGACGTTAATGTGTGTTCAAGTGTAATTGCAATTTTATTATGTTTTTTTTTTAATAGTGTTTATTATTTTTGGCTGAATGGAATTTATGAGTGTAAGTATGGAAAATTCCAGGGGGTAAAAAGTAATCCAATGGGGAAATATATTTAAAGGCAGAGATAGAATGCTGATATGTTTATAAAGTAATATACATTCCAGCAAGAGCTGACCCCGTTTTGATCCCAGAGGTCTGCCTCTCTATACTCAAAAGATGACACTAGCTGATACGATGATAGACGATAAGACTGAAGGTTGCAACGTGGGTCTTTTTAAAGCCGTTTCTTACAATCGTGGGTCTTTATAGAGCCCTATCTTACAACCCTGGGTCCTTATAGAGCCCTACCTTACAATCGTAGGTCTTTATAGGGGCCTACCGTGGCACTTTATAGAGCCCTATCTTCCAATCGTGGGTCTTTATAGAGCACTATCTTACAATCGTGGGTCTTTATAGAGCCCTATCTTACTATCGTGGGTCTTTTTAAAGCCGTTTCTTACAATCGTGGGTCTTTATAGAGCCCTATCTTACAACCCTGGGTCCTTATAGAGCCCTACCTTACAATCGTAGGTCTTTATAGGGGCCTACCGTAGCACTTTATAGAGCCCTATCTTCCAATCGTGGGTCTTTATAGAGCACTATCTTACAATCGTGGGTCTTAATACAGCCCTATCTTACAATCGCGGGTCTTTATAGAGCCCTACCTTACAACCGTGGGTCTTTATAGAGCCCTACCTTACAATCGTGGGTCTTTATAGAGCCCTATCTTACAATTATGGGTCTTCACAGAGCCCTATCTTACAATAGTGGATCCTTATAAAGCCCTGTCTTACAATCGTGGGTTTTTATATCTTTATACTGCCGTATCTTACAATCGTAGGTCTTTTAAGTGCCCTATCTTGCAATCGCAGATTTTTATAATCGTACGTCGTTTTAGAGCCCTATCTTGCAATCGTAGATTTTTATAGTGCCCTATCTTATAATCGTGAGTCTTAATAGAGCCCAATCTTACAATCGTGGGTCCTTATAGAGCCCTATCTTACAATTGTGGGTCTTTATAGAGCCCAATCTTACAATCGTTGGTCCCTATGGAGCCCTATCTTACATTCGTGGGTCTTTATAGAGCCCTATATTATAATCGTGGGTCTTCATAGAGCCCTATATTACAATTGTGGGCCTTAGTATTTAATCGTGGGTTATCATAGAGCCTTATCTTACAATCGTGGATCTTTATGCTGCCGTATCTTACCATCGAGGATCTTTATACTGCCGCATTTTACAATCGTAGGTCTTTTAAGAGCTCTATCTTGCAATCGAAGATTTTTATAGCCTTATCTTATAATCGTACGTCGTTTTAGAGCCCTATCTTGCAATCGTAGATTTTTTTAGTGCCCTATCTAATAATCGTGGGTCTTAATAGAGCCCAATCTTACAATCGTTGGTCCCTATAGAGCCCGATCTTACAATCGTGGGTCTTTATAGAGCTCAATCTTACAATTGTTGGTCCCTATAGAGCCCTATCATACAATCGTGGGTCCCTATAGAGCCCTATCTTACAATCGTGGGTCTTTATAGAGAACTATCTTATAAACGTGGGTCTTCGTAGAGCCCTATCATACAATTGTGGGTCTATATAGAGCCATATCTTATAATCGTGGGCCTGTCTTACAATCGTTTGTCTTTATAGAGCCCTATCTTACAATCGTGGGTTCTTATTGAGCCCTATCTTCCAATCGTGGGTCTTAGTGGAGCCCTATCTTTCTTTTTATAGAGCCCTATCTTACAATCGTTAGTCTTTACAGAGCCCTATCTTACAATCGTTAGTCTTTATAGAGCCCAATCTTTTAATCTTGGGGGTTTATAGAGTCCTGGCTTTTAATCTTGGGGGCTTATAGAGCCATATCTTACAATCGTGTTGAGCCATATCTTACAATCGTGTACAGCCCTATCTTTCAGTCGTGAGTCTTTGTAGAGCCTTATCCTTCAATCGTGGGTCCTTATAGAGGCCTTTCTTACAATTGTAGGTCTTAATAGACCCAAACACCCATGCACACATTTTTGTTCCCTTCACTATTTCCCTTATTAAACTTCCACTCGACCCCATATTCTAAGATAGTGAATCAAGCAGTAGAAGAAAAAAAAACACTAACCACTCCAATCGATTTCAGCAACAACCCATCAATCCATCATTCCAGTTAGACACTTTGTGCCACCATCATCCAAATAAAAAGGGAAAAGTCATGCAAAACTAAAAAAAAGTGAAAAGAATTTATCGAATTTTTACGAGTTGAAATGTAAATGCGTTAAAATGTTATTTAAATACAATAAAGTCGTGCAGTAAAAATCTATAAAATATGTATGATTCTCAGTTTAATAGCTCGAGAACCAATTGCAAAAACCCATATGTAAAATTAAATCATTCTTTTAAGAGTTACAGAATTTCAGATGCGTTACGCTTTTTTTCCCCATTTCATCCTACAAATACTCGTACGAGTATTATAAACATTTGGATGTAGTAGATACATTCAAATTGGAAAAAAAATATTTCATTGTTTACGAGAATGTTAAAGAAAAATTGATCCATCTACAGAATGTAAAAGTTGTCAATGCATTGTCATTTGTTACAGCAACAACAACAGTAGTAACAACAATGACAACAACATCTATATACGACACTACATATAGTCAACGACAGCAACAAAACTACAAACAGTTAACACTGAAGATTACTTCTGTTTCGTTACGTTACATTGAAAATACGCGCATAATAAATTTAACACCCTCTCAGTAAATTGACTTTTTTTCCAATTTTATTTGCAAGAGTTATAAATGTTGTGATGTTGCTTTTGTTGTTATTGTTGTAGTTTAACCCATTTTTCAGCAAGTTGTTGAAGTAGACACTGTTTCCATTATTACTAACAATCGTCGGTCCTATTTTATCGAGCTCAAATCCTATAATCGTTGGTATAATAGGGTTTTATTAAGGGGTATCATTTAACAGTGGAACCCTATAGAGCCCTATCTTGTAATTGGAGGTCTATTAAGAGCCATTTCATATAATCATGGGTCTCTATCTCATATCTTATAACTGTGGGCCTTTTAGAGCACTATCTTCCAATCGTAGGTCTTTCTTTCAATAGAGGGTCTTTATAAAGCCATATATTACAATCGTGCGTCTTTATAGAGCCTTATCTTACAGTAGTAGTGACTTGTAGTGACTTATCTTACAATCTTAGGTCTTTATAGAGCCCTATCTTACAATCGTGGGTTTTATAGAGCCCTATCTTGCAATCGTAGCTCTTTATAGAGCATTAAATTATAATCGTGGGTCTTCCTAGAGCCATATCTTACAATCGTGGCTCTTTATAGAGCCCTATCTTGCAATCGTGGGTCTTTATAGAGCATTAAATTATAATCGTGGGTCTTCATAGAGCCATATCTTACAATCGTGGCTCTTTATAGAGCATTAAATTATAATCGTGGGTCTTAATAGAGCCATATCCTACAATCGTGGGTCTTTATAGAGCCCTATCTTACAGTCGTGGCTCTTTATAGAGCATTATATTACAATCGTGGGTTTTTATAGGGCCCTATTTTACAAATGGTGTTTATAGACCCTATATTACAATCGTGGGTTTTTATAGGGCCTTATTTTACAAATGGTGTTTATAGACCCTATATTACAATCGTGGGACTTTATAGAGTACTATCTTACAATCGTCGGTCTGTTAGAGCACTGTCTTCCAATCGTATGTCTTTATAGAGCCGTATCGTACAATCGTTGGTCTTTATAGGGCCCTATCTTATAATTGTGGGTCTTTATAGAGCCCTATCTTATAATCTTGGGTCTTTAAAAGGCCCTATCTTAAAATCGTGGATTTTTATAGGGCTCTATCTTACGATTGTGGGTCTTTATAGGGCCCTATCTTAAAATGGTGGTTATTTATAAAGCCCTATCTTAAAATCGTGGGGTTTATAGGACCCTATCTTTCAATCGTATTTCTTTAGAGCACTTTAAGCTTCTATGGCGCTGAATGAATGATGGGAAGACTTTTTTATAGAAAAGCAAAAGACGGGAAGACGTTTCTGTAGAAAAGTTAAGGACGGGAAGCCGTTTCTATAAAAAAATTAAGGTTAAAGTTTTTTCTATAGAAGAGTTTAGGATAGAAGACTTATCTACAGAAAAGATGAAGATCGGAAGACTTTTTTTTAGAAAAATTAAAAATATGATGACTTCTCTATAGAAAAGTTTAAGATGAGAAGCTTTTTCTATAGAAAAGCTGCAGATGGGAAGACTTTTTTATAGAAAAGTTGGAGAGGGGAAGACTTTTCCATGGAAAAGCTAAAGGTGGGAAGACTTTTCTATAGAAAAGTTCTATAGAGAAGTTGAAAATGGAAAGACTTTCCTATAGAAAAGTTGAAGATGAGAAGACTTTTCTACAAAAAAGTTGAGACTTTTTACAGAAAAGTTGAAGATGGGAAGACTTTTCTTTAGTAAAGTTGAAGATATGATGACTTTTCTATAGAAAAGTTGAAAATGAAAAAGTCTTCCTGTAAAAAAGTGGAAAATAGGAAGACTTTTCTGTAGAAAAGTTGAAGATGGGAAGACTTCTCTATAGAAAAGTTGAAGATGGAAAGACTTTTCAATAGAAAAGTTTGAAAATGGGAAGACTTTTCTATAGAAAAGTTGAAGATGGGAAGACTTTTCAATACAAAAGTTGAAGATAGGAAGACTTTTCTATAGAAAAGTTGAAGATGGGAAAACTTATCTATAGAAAAGTTGAAGATGGGAAGACTTTTCTGTAGAGAAGTTGAATATAAGATGACTTTTCTATAGAAAAGTTGAAGATTAGAAGACTTTTCTATATAAAAGTTGAAGATGGGGACTTTTCGATAGAAAATTTAAAGATGGAAGGACTCTTCTGTAGAAAATTTGAAGATGGGAACCCTTTTCTACAGATAAGTTGAATATTAGAAGACTTTTCTTTAGAGAAGTTGAATATAGGATGACTTTTCTATAAAAAAGATAAAGATGGGAAGACTTTTCTATAGAAAAGTTGAAGATTGGAAGACTTTTCTATAGAAAAGTTGAAAATGGGTAGACTTTTCTATAGAAAAGTTGAAGATGGGAAGACTTTTCTATAGAAAGTTCAAGTGGGAAAACTTCTTTATAGAAAATTTGAAAATGAAAGGTATTAGTACTTGTGTTAGTATTTGTACTTGTATTAGTTCCCTTAAGGAAACAGTGTCCATCGCTACTACCGCAGTAACTTTCGTTGTTGCTGCAACACTTTCTGCGTTTTCGTGTTTTTTGTTTGTATTTGTTGTTTTTAATTGACACTTAACAATTGTCATTTAGACAAATAATTTGTTCATATCGACGAAGTGCATTAAATGAATTGTTTTATTTATTTTATTATACTTTTTGTTGTTTGTCGAAAATTTGTTTGAATTTCGCTTTTTTTCAGTTGCCAAAAACTTTTTCATGTCAAAGTGTTAAAAATTGTTTAATTTACATTGAAATGTTGTTGATTTTTTCAATTTATTATATTTATTGATTGTCTTTATTTATTTAGTAGAATTTAGTTATTTTATGGGTCGATATATTATAACTTTTTTTTTTGTTGTTCATTTGTTACGCCTTTTGTCACTTGTTTGTTGATTTTCTTGTTCATTTTCATTCTCTGGCGGACAATCAATTTGTTAAATTTGTTACAAACAGTTGTCGCTTTTTTTTCCTCTACTCACAAATAGAATTTTAACATTTTCACAATTTTCATGGTTCAAGCTTTAAAAGGCTTAAAATAGCGGCTTTAGCTCAAGTGAATTGTTTGTGTATAATTTTTGATGTGAAGTGTAAAAAAGGGTTTTTGCGTATAATTTGTTATGGCGAATTTTTGTTAGCAATTTATTCACCTTTTATGGAGAATGCAATAAAAATTTCGTTCATGCTGTGTTAGGTTAGAGTTGTGTTAAATGATTTGATGACTGGAAAAAATTTGACAATGTGTCAAAGATCTGACTGTAACAATTAGAAGTTTAAGGAGAACTTAAGCTATTTCTAGAGATAATTTTCTTTAAAAAATTTCTATAGAAAAAAATTAGTTTAACAAAAAATTTAGTTTAACAAAAAATTTTCTTCAGACAAAATTTTGTCTAACAAACAATTTTCTATAGAAAAAATTTTTTGTAACAAAAAATTTTCTATAGAAAAAATTTTTTGTAACAAAAAATTTTCTATAGAAAAAATTTTTTGTAACAAAAAATTTTCTATAGAAAAAATTTTTTGTAACAAAAAATTTTCTATAGAAAAAATTTTTTGTAACAAAAAATTTTCTATAGAAAAAATTTTTTGTAACAAAAAATTTTCTATAGAAAAAATTTTTTGTAACAAAAAATTTTCTATAGAAAAAATTTTTTGTAACAAAAAATTTTCTATAGAAAAAATTTTTTGTAACAAAAAATTTTCTATAGAAAAAATTTTTTGTAACAAAAAATTTTCTATAGAAAAAATTTTTTGTAACAAAAAATTTTCTATAGAAAAAATTTTTTGTAACAAAAAATTTTCTATAGAAAAAATTTTTTGTAACAAAAAATTTTCTATAGATACAATTTTCTATGGAAAAAATTTTTTGTAACAAAAAATTTTCTATAGAAAAAAATTTTTCAACTTTTCTGTAGAAAACTTCTCTATAGAAAAGTCTTCCCATTTTCAACTTTTCTACAGATAAGTCTTTCCATCTTCAACTTTTCTATAGAAAAGTCTTCACTTCTTTAACTTTTCTATAGAAAAGTGTTCCCATCTTTCACTTTTCCATAGAAAATTCTTCCCATCTTCAACTTCTCTATAAAATTATCACAAATAATTAAAATTTTTTTGCTAACAATTTAAATTTTTACCGAAAATTCTAATTTCTACTAAAAATAAAAATTTTTACTGAATATTTTAATTTTTTCTAAAAATTTAGATTTTTACTAGAAATTTAAATTTTTCCTAAAAATTTAATTTTTTATTGAAAATTTTAATTTTTACTAAAGCCAAAATTTTTACAAAAAATTAAAATTTTTACTAAAAATTAAAATTTTTACTTAAAATTAAAATTTTTACTAAAAATTAAAATTTTTACTTAAAATTAAAATTTTTACTTAAAATTAAAATTTTATACTTAAAGTTAAAATTTTGACTAAAACTAAAACTTTTACTAAGAATTTAGATTTTTACTGAAAATTAAAATTTTTACTAATAACTAAAATTTTTACTTATAACTAAATTTTTTACTAAAAATTAAAATTTTTACTGAAAATTAGATTTTTAAATAAAAATTGAAATTTTTACTTAAAATTAAAATTTTTTACAAAAAATTAAAATTTTTACTTATAATTAATCTTTTTACTTTTTACTTTAATTAAAATTTTTACTAATAATTAATCTTTTTACTTAAAATTAAAATTTTTACTAAAAATTAAAATTTTTACTTAAGATTAAAAATTTAACTTAAAATTATTACAATTTTTATTGAAAACTAAAATGTTTTCTAAAAATTTAAATTTTTACTGAATATTGAAATTTTTAACTAAAAAGTAAAATTTTTACTAAAATTAAAATTTTTATTAAAAACTAAAATTTTTACTAATAATTAAAAGTTTTACTTAAAATTCAAATTTTTACTAAGAATTAAAATTTTTACTAAAAATTAAGCTTTTTTCTTAAAATTAAAATTTTTACTTAACATTAAAATTTTTACTTAAAATTAAAATTTTTACTTAAAATTAAAATTTTTACTTAAAATTATAATTTTTACTTAAAATTAAAATTTTTACTAGAAATAAAAATTTTTACTTAAAATTAAAATTTTTACTTAAAACTACAATTTTTACTAAAAATTAAATTTTTTTTTATTTGGGAATTTTTTATTTGGGAATTAAATTTTTTACTAAAAAATTAAAATTTTGACTCGAAATGATAATATTTACTGAAAATTTGATATTTTAATTAAACTTATTTTTATTTCAATTTTCTGAGTTGAATAATCCTTCATTTGCTAAACATGTAAAAACGTTTGTTAGTAGTTGCCATGGAATAATTTCCATTTAACTCATCAAATGAAAAATCCATAAAAGCTTGACACAAATTTAGACAAGCTTTAGGGATTTTTCGTCATAAGTAAGTGAACGATATCAGTAGGTAACTAGTGGCATGACTTAGACTATTAAAAATAGTGAAATTCAGAGGAAAAAATAGAAATATAGCAACGACAAATTCCACTCGAAAGGTGAAATTACATAAAACGAAGACAAATCTGCAATTGAAATAATGGGCTATGATTCACATACATATGTATGTAAACAAAAAAAGGGTAATTCAAAAGGATATGTAAGATGGCAGAAAAAGTTCCAATTGTTCTCATATTCAAATCAAAACACCTTTTAAACAAATTCCTATGTAACTCAAAATTGCAAGAACTAATGCACGTTCAAACAGAAATACTAGTATCTAAAACAGGAAGACAAACATGAGTTACTATCACACAACAGTTTCACCCATGTCATTTTTTAATGATAACAAAAAAATTGCAAACAATAAAACTTTTGCGCACAGTAAATGTCACAATGACATTTGCAATAATTAAATACAAAATTCCTTTTGGTTGTATCTCCATAAAAACTGATGTTACTCATACATACTCGTTAAACGATAACACTCGAAAGTCATGTTTTAACTGTGAGTTAGAGGAAGGAAACTTCTAAATATGTTTCCAAAAGGGAACACGCTGCTACAAAAGATTTTCAATTGGTACAAAATCCTCTAAAAGTAGTTATAACAAAACAACGTATGTAGACATAATCATAAAAGTAAATATCAAAATAATATTAAGTAAATAGAAGGATTTGTAGAAATGGAATTATTGTATCTAATATTTTTTTTGCGAGCAGATGAGCTATGAAAAAAAAATGTATACCTATTTGTAAATATGTACTTGGAAATGATACGTTTTTTGGGACTTAAATAAACAAAAATATTTTTTTTTAAATAATTTCTAAAGAATGAATGGTACCCTACATAAAGCCAAAATAACAGAACTAGAACAAAACTGGAACAGAAATAGAAATACCAAGAAAAATTTTAGACTTAAAATCCGCCTTCTTCACATTTTTTTATAAAATAAAAAGTTTTTGAAAATTTTACTTTAAAAATACGAAATTTTTGTAAAATTTGAAAAATTTCCTATAAAAATAGGAAATTTTTGAAAAATTTCCTATAAAAATAGGAAATTTTTGAAAAATTTCCTATAAAAATAGGAAATTTTTGAAAAATTTCCTATAAAAATAGGAAATTTTTGAAAAATTTCCTATAAAAATAGGAAATTTTTGAAAAATTTCCTATAAAAATAGGAAATTTTTGAAAAATTTCCTATAAAAATAGGAAATTTTTGAAAAATTTCCTATAAAAATAGGAAATTTTTGAAAAATTTCCTATAAAAATAGGAAATTTTTGAAAAATTTCCTATAAAAATAGGAAATTTTTGAAAAATTTCCTATAAAAATAGGAAATTTTTGAAAAATTTCCTATAAAAATAGGAAATTTTTGAAAAATTTCCTATAAAAATAGGAAATTTTTGAAAAATTTCCTATAAAAATAGGAAATTTTTGAAAAATTTCCTATAAAAATAGGAAATTTTTGAAAAATTTCCTATAAAAATAGGAAATTTTTGAAAAATTTCCTATAAAAATAGGAAATTTTTGAAAAATTTCCTATAAAAATAGGAAATTTTTGAAAAATTTCCTATAAAAATAGGAAATTTTTGAAAAATTTCCTATAAAAATAGGAAATTTTTGAAAAATTTCCTATAAAAATAGGAAATTTTTGAAAAATTTCCTATAAAAATAGGAAATTTTTGAAAAATTTCCTATAAAAATAGGAAATTTTTGAAAAATTTCCTATAAAAATAGGAAATTTTTGAAAAATTTCCTATAAAAATAGGAAATTTTTGAAAAATTTCCTATAAAAATAGGAAATTTTTGAAAAATTTCCTATAAAAATAGGAAATTTTTGAAAAATTTCCTATAAAAATAGGAAATTTTTGAAAAATTTCCTATAAAAATAGGAAATTTTTGAAAAATTTCCTATAAAAATAGGAAATTTTTGAAAAATTTCCTATAAAAATAGGAAATTTTTGAAAAATTTCCTATAAAAATAGGAAATTTTTGAAAAATTTCCTATAAAAATAGGAAATTTTTGAAAAATTTCCTATAAAAATAGGAAATTTTTGAAAAATTTCCTATAAAAATAGGAAATTTTTGAAAAATTTCCTATAAAAATAGGAAATTTTTGAAAAATTTCCTATAAAAATAGGAAATTTTTGAAAAATTTCCTATAAAAATAGGAAATTTTTGAAAAATTTCCTATAAAAATAGGAAATTTTTGAAAAATTTCCTATAAAAATAGGAAATTTTTGAAAAATTTCCTATAAAAATAGGAAATTTTTGAAAAATTTCCTATAAAAATAGGAAATTTTTGAAAAATTTCCTATAAAAATAGGAAATTTTTGAAAAATTTCCTATAAAAATAGGATATTTTTGAAAAATTTCCTATAAAAATAGGAAATTTTTGAAAAATTTCCTATAAAAATAGGAAATTTTTGAAAAATTTCCTATAAAAATAGGAAATTTTTGAAAAATTTCCTATAAAAATAGGAAATTCAGGATTTGAAAAATTTCCTATAAAAATAGGAAATTTTTAAAAAATTTCCTATAAAACTGAGAAATTTTTCAAAAATTTCCGGATTTGAAAAATTTCCTATAAAAATAGGAAATTTTTAAAAAATTTCCTATAAAACTGAGAAATTTTTCAAAAATTTCCTATAAAAATAAGAAATTCTTGAAAAGTTTTGTATAAAGATTAATAACTTTTGAAGATTTTTCTATAAAAAATTGAAATTTTTGAACTAAATGAGGACTTAAACAGAACTAGAACAGACCTAGTAACTCTAATTTCATTTCTGATTATTTAGGACTTACATAAATTGTAACCAGGTTTAATCTCCAAATTTCTTTTAGACGATAACAAAAACACCCAAAACAACATAATTACAATCATTTAATGCGTAAAATGAGCCAAAATAAAAACGTAAAACCCCATTTAACCGATATAATGAGAATTATAATAAATGAACAGAACCAAAAAAAAAAAAAAGAAAACGTTGATACAAATATCTGGTGGCTGATGCTGCCTACCCGAGCATAAATGAATCAATGAAAATCATATGAATGTACTTACATGAACGTACATATGAATAGTTAACAGGATATCTAAGGGAATGGACGTTCAGTGCGTATAAACTAGATGTTGAGATAGTAGATACGCAGACAACAAACAGATTTTGAGGAAGACAAAAAAAAAATAATATGGTTTAGCGATTAGATGATATTCATACATATTAAATATATAGAGATGTATACACAAACAAATAGACAAATACAGATATAAACCTAATTATATTTACACACAAATGGGCATAAAAGACGTAATACTCTGAGTGCGAGGTAGGCATGAGAAGTCCATTAATGAAGTAAAAGACCTAACTGGATTGATTGGCCGAAACTACACCTTGAACATTCATTGATATTCCTTCTGCTTTAAAATTGCCATATTTCTTTTTTTAATTCCCTTTTAGGACTGCCTTCGTTTGACAAACAGAACCAGGAAACGAAATCATTTGCAGTAATAACAACATCAGAAACAGAGCTCATTAGTACAACAAAATTGGTAAATTTGCAAAAAAAGAAAAATAAAGTTATACAAAAAACTAAAGGCAGAAAAAGAAAACTAAATACGATTTGAAACAACTACAAAGGAAAAATATAAAAAGGATAATAACTGAAACAACAAAAGGAATTCCTTCTTTAGAATATACCAAAAAAGAACCCAAAGCACAAAAATAAACAGAAAATATGTTGAAAATATTATCTTCTTATTTGAAAGAACAAAAATTCTTTATTAGTTTTACTTTAATTCAAGCTAGAGTTCTTGCTATAGAGCAAGCTAGCTAGCTATAGTTCTAGCTACTGTCTTAATATCATCGGGCTTCAATTTTAGGTTTTACTACACTTCTCGTTCCAGTTCAACTTTTTTTCTCATTTTAGTTCTAACTTCAATAAAAGAATTTATTGACTTTTTCCTACCTTTCCACAGGCCGATGTTCTAATCAGTTGGATGACTTCTCGAGGTACAAAAATTACATCATTAGATCCACACAACACAAGTAACTTTTTTGTACCTACCATCAAAAGAATGAATGATATATTGAGATTGCCATTCGGTTTGTAATTTCCATAATATAGACAATTTTTTTTATTAAAAATTATTCTTTAGAAAATTTTTTTTATCAAAAATTTTTCTATAGAAAATTTTTTTATCAAAAATTTTTCTATAGAAAATTTTTTTATCAAAATTTTTCTATAGAAAATTTTTTTATCAAAAATTTTTCTATAGAAAATTTTTTTATCAAAAATTTTTCTATAGAAAATTTTTTTATAGAAAATTTTTTTATCAATAACTTTTCTATAGAAAATTTTTTTATCAAAAATTTTTCTATGGAAAATTTTTATCAAAAATTTTTCTATAGAAAATTTTTTTATCAAAAATTTTTTTATCAAAAATTTTTCTATAGAAAATTTTTTTATCAAATTTTTGTTTTATCAAAAATTTTTTTTTTTTAATCAAAAATTTTTCTATAAAAAATTTTTTTATCAAAAATTTTTCTATAGAAAATTTTTTTATCAAAAATTTTTCTATAGAAAATTTTTTATCAATAATTTTTCTATAGAAAATTTTTTTATCAATAATTTTTCTATAGAAAATTTTTTTATCAAAAATTTTTCTATAGAAAATTTTTTTATCAAAAATTTTTCTATAGAAAATTTTTTTATCAAATTTTTTTTTTATCAAAAAATTTTTTTTTTAATCAAAAATTTTTCTATAGAAAATTTTTTTATCAAAAATTTTTCTATAGAAAATTTTTTTATCAAAAATTTTTCTATAGAAAATTTTTTATATTAAAAATTTTTCTATAGAAAATTTTTTTATTAAAAATTTTTCTATAGAAAATTTTTTTATCAAAAATTTTTTTTAGAAAATTTTTTTATCAAAAATTTTTTTTTAGAAAAATTTTTTATCAAAAATTTTTCTATAGAAAATTTTTTTAACAAAAATTTTTTTATAGAAAATTTTTTTATCAAAAATTTTTCTATAGAAAATTTTTGTATCAAAAATTTTTCTATAGAAAATTTTTTTATCAAAAATTTTTCTATAGAAAATTTTTTTATCAAAAATTTTTCTATAGAAAATTTTTTTATCAACAATTTTTCTATAGAAAATTTTTTTATCAACAATTTTTCTATAGAAAATTTTTTTATCAACAATTTTTCTATAGAAAATTTTTTTATCAAAAATTTTTCTATAGAAAATTTTTTTATCAAAAATTTTTCTATCGAAAATTTTTTTATCAACAATTTTTATATAGAAAATTTTTTTATCAACAATTTTTATATAGAAAATTTTTTTATCAAAAATTTTTCTATAGAAAATTTTTTTATCAAAAATTTTTCTATAGAAAATTTTTTTATCAAAAATTTTTCTATAGAAAATTTTTTTATAAAAAATTTTTCTATAGAAAATTTTTTTATCAAAAATTTTTCTATAGAAAATTTTTTTATCAAAAATTTTTCTATAGAAAATTTTTTTATCAAAAATTTTTCTATAGAAAATTTTTTTTATCAAAAAATTTTCTATAGAAAATTTTTTTATCAAAAATTTTCTAAAAAAAATTTTTTTATTAAAAATTTTTCTATAGAAATTTTTTTTATCAAAAATTTTTCTATAGAAAATTTTTTTATTAAAAATTGTTCTATAGAAATTTTTTTATCAAAAATTTTTCTATAGAAAATTTTTTTATCAAAATTTTTCTATAGAAAATTTTTTTATCAAAAATTTTTCTATAGAAAATTTTTTTATCAAAAATTTTTCTATAGAAAATTTTTTCATAGAAAATTTTTTTATCAATAACTTTTCTATAGAAAATTTTTATCAAAAATTTTTCTATAGAAAATTTTTTTGTCAAAAATTTTTCTATAGAAAATTTTTTTATCAAAAATTTTTCTATAGAAAATTTTTTTATTAAAAATTTTTCTATAGAAAATTTTTTTATCAAAAATTTTTCAATAGAAGATTTGTAAGATTTTTTATTAAAAATTTTTCTTTGAATATTTTTACCAAAATATTTTTTTATTGAAAAATTTTCTATAAAATATAATTTATATCGAACAATTTTCCAAAGAATAATATATTTATTAAAATATCTTTTTTTAAAAAATTGTTGGATCGAAAATATCTAAAAAATACAAAAATTTATAAATGTTTAAATATTACAATTTATTTCTGTTTTGAAAAATATTCCCAATATTTACAAAAAGATTCCCAATATTTACAAAAAAAAAAAATCCCAATTTTTAAAAAAAAAAATTCCTAATATTTACAAAAATATTCCCAATGTTTACAAATATAATAGAGTCTTGGAAACAATGTTCGAGATTATAAATATTTCTTTGTTCTCTCGAACCATGTTTTTGTTGGTATATATTCGATTTTGATTTGTTTCTTGCCTATTTTGTTTTAGTCTTTGCTTTAACAAAGCGACACCAACCGATTCTGTTAACATCCAAATTCCAACTGAATGATTTTAATACTCATTTTCATGAGTTTTAATAAAGATCGTGGTATTTGCGAAAATTAAAAAAAATCATCGGCTTCTGGTGGCTGCCTACTCCTGCTTATGAAATTCTAAGACAATTGAGCCGTTTGTCGGGCTGTCTGTCTGTCTTTCTTTCTTACTTTCGTTCTTTCCTTCTTTCTTTCTTTCTGTCTGTCTGTCTGTCTGTCTGTTACTCAGTCTGTTCGTCTGTTTTCGGCACGATAACATCTAAACGAAAGAAGCTAGGTCACTGAAATTTGGCAAAAATATTCTTCATTTCTTCGAGAATTTTGGAATTGAAATTGGGCGAAATCGATTCATTTAACCATAGCTACCATTTAACAATAGCTTCCGTATAAAGTCGTCTTGGCTAATCGCTAATTTGCTTATAAATGACAAATTATAACAGCTATGATGATAAAATTTGGTATATAGAAGTTTTATATAATTACTAGGCAACATACACACTGGTTCATCGAAATCGAAAAATGGTGTGAGTGGAGGCTTTTTCAACACACTATTAGGGACGATTAATCTATTTTAAGCTCAACGAATACTTCTGAATTTTACTGGCTGAAATTTCATCCATCCGTGGGGCAAGTAAATGGCGAATATAAGTAAGCGTTCTGCAGATCTGGTTTCGCTAAGACGCCATAGACTACGCACACTAATATCAATCCTTACAGGGCACTACAAAAAAGCATTACTTTACTAACTGTTCCGCTGTAAAATTCTTCGGTACGTCCCTCCTAAGATGATGCATGGAGTCATCATAAACTGCTGAGTCAACTCGAACTGTTGAGTGTTTTAAAACTTCTAAGTCATCTTTAACTGCTAAATCTTCTCAAAATGCTGATTCATCTCGAATTGCTGAGTCATCTCGAACTGCTGGTGATTATATCTCGTATTAAATATTACTGGAGGCAAAACTTTTTTCACGGCCATGGTCACAGCTTTATTTATATTCATAGTTATAACTTTTCTGGTGCCTTAGTAAGAATACTGGGTCACAAGATGACTGCTGAGTCACCAGAAACTGCTGAGTCATCTCAAACTGCTGAGTCATCTCAGACTGTTGGTAATAATATATCTAATATCTGATAGCATGGATTTAATCATGATTATAGTCACAGCTCTATTTATTGTCATTATTATATATTTTCATTTTCTCCTGTTTGAAACTATGTAATATATAAAATCCTGAGTCATCCGACCCTGCTGAGTCATCCCTAACTGCTTAGTCTTCTTTATCTGCCAAATCTTTCTTAACTGCTGGCGATTTTATCTTAAATCTATAAAATTCCTAAGAAATTGTCCTATATCTATATATACAATATATCACTACTATTCAAAAAAAAAATAGGTATCCACCCATTTTTGTGCACCACTGTCTTTGGTAAATCTGCTCTAAAACTTCCCGCTGTTTAAAATATTTAAATTTATGCAATTAAGAGATAAACTGTCAAATTGCATCAATTTAACGCAAGATAATTTCAAAAATTATTGCATAGGCCCAAGGGGTAAACCGGTTTTTGTGTTTTTCCTATTTTTATTTTTGACAAATCTGAGGGGTCAGCTTTGGTTACAAAATGCATTTGTCAACATTTGGGACTCATAAATTCCAAAAATGGTGTAAAAAACAAAAAAAATAAATCATGTAAATAAATTTTGCTGTTACACTCTAACACTCCGAGGACATAAATATTAATTATCAAATCCATAAAAATTTACATATTTTACTAGGGATTGCACTTAATGCACACATAGATAAATAGTTGAGGGATAAAAAGGACAATTATCAATTTCATTACCTGGTGGCAGAGGAAATAAAATTGGGACAATGAAATAGGGAAAACAAATATTTAAATTTATAAACAAATATGTAATTAAAGGGAAACGTGTGATTGTAGAGGTAATCTACCCCATTTTTATGATGACAAATTTTATATTCAGAAAGAGATTCCAAATGGACATGAATGTGGCCTGTGTTACTCTATAACCGAGTATTATATTACTTGGTTTATTTTTTGTTGAGTTGCTTGCAATTTAACACAATTGTTTTTAACTTTCGCTGTTGTTTATTTAAGTATTTTTTTGTTTAATTTTATACAACTGCACCCCAATTGACACTACAATTATAAACATGAGCTATTTCGTATGTCAGTCAGTCAGTCCGTCCGCCACAAGGACATTGCAACCCATTCACAAAATTTGTTTTATCCTCTAATATATAGTTTTTGTCTTTATGCGGATTTTATGGCCTGATTTCAATGATCATTCCAGCCCTTGTTTTACTTTTTGTTTTTAAATCCTCTTAAGAGGGTTGTCTTCTTGTTATTTCAATTGATATCCAGTTGATGTTCCCTGGAAACTTGATTTTTCAATTGATTTTTCATTTAAATTTTTTTTTAAGTTTTGAAATTAAAAAAAGGGTTATGCCTTAATCCTTTTTTTGTACTTATTTTCATTAAATGTCAGTATCTCTGTGTGTATGTGTGTATTAATTTCGTTTTGTAATCATCATTTTTTATAAGGATTTTATAGTGTTATCCTGAGGGGTTGTCATTTCAAAACAAATTGATTGATATTTCAGTTTTTTCCCCGTATTTTCAGTCATTGTTCCTTAATAGTGCGCAGTTCAAATAAAGATCTAAAAAAACCACTGAGGCATTGATGATCTTAATGAATTGAAACGATTTTTTTTTAATTGATTGATGTTATGTTAGATTTGTTTAAAAATATACACTGAAAGAATTTGGAAGTAAAATATAAAAAAAATAATTTTATACCGACAACCAAGACTGGGTATAGTTTTCATAGCTCATGTCAAAGCAATCATATGATCTCTAAGTAGTCGTAAGAAATCTGATCATACTAGAGAGTGGTATGATCACAGCAATAACACAAGTATGCATGGTTTTAGATTAAAGAAACCAAAAGCTGTTTCAAAGGTTATTTGGGGCGCTGAATCCGAATCTATACTCGTTTTTATATATTTTCTATGTTTTAAAAAGTTTTAAATTAGAAGCGAAGAGCAGTCTACAGTGTTGCATACATACATACATACATACATATATACATACATACATACATACATATATACATACATATATACATACATACATATATACATACATAATTTCCAAGACATTCTAATTGGAACAAGGGGCAGGACCCCTATGTAAATCTTGTAACCATTATTTATGGTACCTCAAATAGTTCCCACTTCCCGAAATTAATATTTTGGAAACAAATATCACTAGTTTTCATGAAATTCAAAACAGATACAGCATATGTTAGCCAAAATCATTGTATCAAATTTCGTTAAAATCGGTCCACATTTGACCATAGCTTCCATATACACTCTTCTATCAAAACGCACTAAATGAGACAAAAATCACTAAAACCCTCGTAAATCGAAGATAATGACAAATTTACGTTTATTTTTTGGGTTCACAATTTTTGTTCAACTTGTAGTCAATTTATAATCGGTTCATATTTGACCCTAGCTCTCATATAAGTGACAGTGACGAATAAAAGCTTAAATGTATAAAGTCTTAAGAAAATTTTTATATGATGACAAAATTTAGCAAATATTTGTCTTTTTATTGACAAAAAGTGATATGTGAACTCATTGGTGAAGGGTTTCATATGGTCGGCCTTGACCTACTATTGCAGTTTCTTATTTGTTTTATCAAAAATTTTTCTATGGAATTTCTTTTTGTATTTCATCAAAAATTTTTCTGTAGAAAATTTTGATATTTATTCATCAAAAAAGTTTCTATAGAAAAATGTTTTATTTTTTATCAAAAATTTTTCTATAGAAAATTTTCTATCCAAAATTTTTCTATAAAATTTTTTTTTGTCAAAAATTTTTCAAAAGAAAATTTTTTTGATAAAATGTGTTAATCAAAATTTTTTCTATAGAAAACTTTTTGTCAAAAATGTTTCTTTAGAAAATTTTTTTATTAAAAATTTTTCTACAGAAAATTTTTTTATCAAAACTTTTTCTATAGAATATTCTTTTATCAAAAATTTTTCTATAGAAAATTCTTTTATCAAAAAATTTTCTATAGAAATTTTTTTTATCAAAAATATTTCTGTAGAAAATGTTTTTATCAAAATTTTTTTTATCAAAAATTTTTCAATAGAAAATTTTTTTACCAATAATTTTTAAATAGAAAATTTTTTCATCAACATTTTTTCTATAGAAAATTTTTTATCAAAAATCTTTCTTTAGAAAATTTTTTTATTAAAAATTTTTCTATAGAAAATATTTTATCAAAAACTTTTCTATAGAACATTTTTTCTATAGAAAATTTTTTTATCAAACATTTTTCTATAGAAATTTTTTTATCAAAAATTTTTCTATAGAAAATTTTTTTATCAAAAATTTTTCTATAGAAAATTTTTTTATCAAAAATTTTTCTATAGAAAATTTTTTTATCAAAAATTTTTCATCAAAAACTTTTCATCAAAAATTTTTCTATAGAATATTTTTTCTATAGAATATTTTTTTTTTATCAAAATTCTTTCAATAGAAAATTTTTTTATCAAAAATTTTTCTATTGAAAATTTTTTTATGGAAAATTATATGAAATATATGAAAATTTTTTCATCAAAAATTTTTACACAGAAAATTTTTTTATCAAAAATTTTTCTATAGAAAATTTTTTCATCAAAAATATTTCTGTAGAGAATTTTTTTATCAAACATTTTTCAATAACAAATTTTTTATCCAAAATTTTTCTATAGAAAATTTTTTATCAAAAATTTTTCTATAAAATTCTTTTTTCGAAAATATTTGAAAAATTTTTTTTCTATATTTTCTATAGAACTTGTTCATCAAAATTTTTTCTGCAGAAAATTTTTTAAGAAAAATTTTTCTATAGAAAATTTTTTTAATAAAAAATTTTTCTATAAAAATTTTTTTCATCAAAAATGTTTCTATGGAAAATATTTTATGAAAAATTTTTCTATAGAAAATTTTTTATCATAAATTTTTTTATAGAAAATTTTTTTATTAAAAATTTTTTAAAGAATTTTTTCATCAAAAAATTGTTTATCAAAAATGTTTCTAGAGAAAATTTTTCAAAAGAAAATTTTTTTATCAAGAAAAATTCTATTTTCATCAATATTTTTTTGGAAAATTTTTACGCCAAAAATTGTTCAAAAGAAAAGTTTTTTTATCAAAAAAATTTTATATCTAAATTTTTTCATCAAAATTTGTCTAGAGAAAATTTTTTATGAAAAATTTTTCTATAGAAAATTTTTTATGAAAAATTTTTCTATAAAAAATTTTTTATGAAAAATTTTTCTATAGAAAATTTTTTATGAAAAATTTTTCTATAGAAAATTTTTTATGAAAAATTTTTCTATAGAAAATTTTTTATGAAAAATTTTTCTATAGAAAATTTTTTATGAAAAATTTTTCATAAAAAATTTTTTCATTTTTTATCAAAAATGTTTCTGTAGAAAATTTTTCTATGGAAAATTTTTACGTAAAAGATTTTTCAAAAGAAATGTTTTTTTATCAAAAAAATTTTCTATAGAATTTTTTCATCAAAATTTTTCTGTAGAAAATTTTTTATGAAAAATTTTTCTATAGAAAATTTTTCACCAAAAATTTGTCTTTAGAAAATTTTTCATCACAAATTTTTCTATAGAAAATTTTTAATCAAAAATTTTTCTTTAGAAATTTTTTATCAAAAATTTTTCTATAGAAAATTTTTTATCAAAAATTTTTCTAAAGAAAATTTTTTACCAAAAATTTTTCTGTAGAAAATTTTTCATCAAACATTTTTCTATAGAAAATTATAGAAGTGAAGGAAAATGAAACTGAAAAATGTTTGTTGTTAATTTTGTTCAGTTGATAATCTGAGCATTTACTTATGTTTTACAAACATAATTCGTAATGATTGTGTTTGCAAAATAAATAATAATGTGAGGTTTTCGATCTGTCTAAAAATAGGGACACTCCTAACCAACCATCCAGACGCGTGGGGAATTGGTTGTCCCCACAAACATTCTTTGGCTTTTATTAATAAATTATCTAATACATAAATAAATGTAACAGATTGAGATCAAATGCAAATAATTTTTCTTTTTGTCGCAAAACAAACTATTGGGAGAACAAAACTTCAAAAAATTGAGATTGATATTTTGAACCGTTCCGCCATACCTTTCTATGATTTACCTAATGATCTGGTACTATAAGAGGGGAAACCGGAAATACAAAACAGGAAAAGTGTCCTAAATATTTATCGTGCAATGTCTAATGATGAATCAGTTGGATTGAAATTTTTGTATATAGAGAAATTCTTGCAAGAAAGCTTTTTTTGAGCTTTAGAAATTCTTTAAAAGTAAATCAGTGAATTTTTATCAAGATGGGTAGTATGATTTTAATGAAGTTTTATAGAGGTAGGTAATTGAAGGTGAAAACCGAACATTCACTTCCAACATAAATACATTAAGGGAAAGCTCACAAAATGCCACTTTGTTGTAGTTAGTAGTAAACCAATTATCCATTTTTTATAATGTATGTATATGAAAGGCATGCGAAATCAACCGGGTTTTATCTATAGGAATTAAAAAACTTTTTGATATTCAAAACTTTACAAAATATTTGCCACTCAGCAAAAAAAGAATTTCATCAATCAATAGTATTAATACCTGGTTATTTGATATTCTCTAACACTCGTAACCAATCTAATGCTAATATATTCAAATTGTCAAATTGTAAAGAACAAAAAAAAAACTAAAACTATTCGAACATTTTGTTAAAGTTGTGGGAATTGTTTTAGTATTTAGTTTGTAGATTTTAGTTTAGTATCCCTGCAGTAAATGCCGTCAGAGAAACAATACTGTTTTGCTATTGACAATGTCTCCAGTACTACTTGCCTATTTTGCCCTATCCAATGTTATCTACTATTGACATTTAACATTTAGAGTTCCTACGAAATCCACCAGTAGACATTACCACTATTTACTTAGTATTGACTTTGTAGTTCTTTTGGTCCAAATGGAGACATTGGGATGAAATCGGGGCCTATTGATATACATATATGTTGACACATTCGTTGACAATGTCACCAGATATATACTAGAATAGTTGTCTCTATATATTCACTATTTCAGTACTGAACTAAAATTGGGGACATTTGAATTGATGTTACACAAAGTGTTGACATGGAGACACATGATCCCAGTTTTACTACAGGGATTTTGTATTTGTTTTAAAATTTTATGTTTGTATGCATAACATGTTTGTTTTTAATTTTATTTACATACTAAAACATACACAAACATACATAGAGATATAGTGACATACAAATACAAATGCAAGTATACACATTTATAGAGATTTTAATTCAAACACATACAAACTCGTATGTATGTATAACAGAAACAGGGACCAACAAACAACATTTTCAATTTGTATAGACTTTTGTCAATTTATGTAAATTTACATTAGAGTCCTGGTCTCTGACAATTCTATACATATGTAGAATGATATTGACAAATGCACAAATACAAATATAATATATATAAACAATATATGTTATATACCCGATAGTTCGAACTTTAAAGACCTCCTTTAATACTAATGAAATGACTTGTGATATTTTGAAAAAGTTGTTATTGAAAGGGGTCAGTATCCCCTTTTGGCATCACCAAGACAAAAGGGGATACTGAATACCTTCCACGACATGCATAAGCATGCTTCAGTATCATAGACAATCCATTTTTTCAATTCAATATATCATTCCAACTAATTTTTTCAAGTAATCAATACCTGCTGACAAACGAGACCCTTCTGTTAGTTATATAAAAATATTTAGTCTATAAATTCCCCCAAAAAGTCCTTCATATAAAACTGCTGGGCTACAAACAACTTAAAATTTTCCTATCTTCACTTACCCAAAAGTGTATTAAGTTTTACCTGTGTCTTTGTTTTGTTGAAAATTTAGACACAATACAAACAAACAGACACAAACTTGCCAATATATGGGTAAGTAAATATCTTTAAATATTATCACATTTTCCCATTTATGTGAATGTGTTTATTATCTTGAATTCTATTTGTTATTTATCTAAGAATCTTAAAGACTAATGGGTTAATTGTATGCAATTCAAGTTTAAAGTTTTTTTTTTATTATTTTGAAAACAAAATACTAGGACTAATTATCCTTGACAAAAGGAAACGGATTTTGAGAGAATGCAGGAAAAAATTGATTTGACAAATGTCATTTTGTATTCTTAAAAATCTATACTTGTTATACAAAAGCAAATACTTGTGCTAGTATCCATGAAAATGTTTATACTCCTACTAATTCCAAGCAGTTTTATGAACATTGGTGGGTAATTAATATAATTTTCTATATTTTTCTATAAGAAACTTTTTTATCAAACATTTTTTAATAGAAAATTTCCTTATCAAAAGTTTTTCTATAGAAAAGTTTTTATTAAAAATATTTCTATGGAAATTTTTTTTTATCAAAAATATATCTATTGAAATTTTTTTATCAAAAGTTTTTCTATAGAATTTTTTTTTATCGAAAATGTTTCTATAGAAAATTTGTTTATCAAAAATGTTTTTACACAAATTTTTTTTTTTTTCAATTTTTTTTTATCGAAAATTTTTCTATAGAAAAAATTTTTTATCGAAAAATATTTTTATCAAACATTTTTATACAGAAAAATATTTTTATCGAAAAATTTTCTATAAAAAAATTTTTTTTATCAATAATTTTTCTATAGAAAATTTTTTATAGAAAATTTTTCTATAGAGAAATATTTTTTATCGAAGCTTTTTCTATAGAAACATTTTTTTATCGAAAATTTTTCTATAGAAAAATTTTTCTATAGAAAAACTTTTTTATCGAAAATGTTTCTATTGAAAAATTTTTTTATCCAAAATTTTTGTATAGAAAAATTTTTTTATCGAAAATTTTTGTATAGAAAAATTTTTTTATCGAAAATTTTTGTAGAGACAAATTTTTTATCGAAAATTTTTGTATAGAAAAATTTTTTTTATCGAAAATTTTTCTATAGAAACATTTTCTTTATTGAAAGTTTTTCTATAGAAACATTTTTTTATCGAAAATTTTTCTGTAGAAAAAATTTTTTGTCGAAAATTTTTCTATAGAAAATTTTTTTTTTCGAAAATTTTTCTATAGAACATTTTTTTTTATAGAAAAGTTTCATGATAATGATCGTATTATTTACGAAAATTATAAAAAGTCTTCGGGTTCCGGTGGTATAGGCTGCCTACGCCTGCTTATTATCAACATCTTATAACCGTTAAACCAGAAGTGATAGAAACCTGAAATTTGTAACAGTTTATATCTAATGATCATAGAGTGGCCAATTGCAATTAAACTATTTTTAACCACGCCCACTTTAATGTTGACATTAACAATGGATTAGGATTAGTTTAAATTAAGTAAAAATATAAAAAAATAAGTATGGAAGTTATATAGTACCCTTTCCACTTATAATATTGAAGTGTATAATTTCCTTCTTAAGATCTTATTATAATCTCGTATAGGGGTCGTATAAATTGAACTATGACTTGTACTTTAAGACTGTCTTGCGCCCTGATTATGACTTGAACTTTGAATGAGACTTGCACTTTGACTTGTTCAGGCAGTTTTACTATGACTTGTCCTTTGTTTATATCATTTTATATAACGAATAACTAACACGTTGTGTTATACTAAGAAGTTCTACATCTTGAAGTATTCTATAAAGTCCTATGTGTTATATCAACTATACTACTTCTTCTACTGCGAAGTCCTACTTTTTATATTAAGACATTTTATGTACATCTTATACTAAGAACTGATACATGTAACTCGTTTAGGTAATATAAATATTCGTACATTTGTATATAATTATAATGATGATTAATATGTCTGTAATAATGTATTCGAAATTACTCTAAATATCTGAAATATTTCAGAAACATACATATATACATTCAAAATACAAATATTTGTTCATGTACATATTAAAATCATTGAGCACTTAGCCAAATTTCAATAATAATATTTATGCACCCTACACCATCGAGCTAAATGGAAAATCATGGGTTGGTAATGGTATTTGAGACATATTCGATAGCCTATAAATAGTCGTGAACAAATAAATTTATATAAGTAAAGGAATTTGAAAAATTTTCTATAAAAATAGGAAATTTTTGAAAAATTTGTTATAAAAATAGGAAATTTTTGAAAAATTTTTTATAAAAATAGGAAATTTTTGAAAAATTTCCTATAAAAATAGGAAATTTTTGAAAAATTTCCTATAAAAATAGGAAATTTTTGAAAAATTTCCTATAAAAATATGAAATTTTTGAAAAATTTCCTATAAAAATAGGAAATTTTTGAAAAGTTTCCTATAAAAATAGGAAATTTTTGAAAAATTTCCTATAAAAATAGGAAATTTTTGAAAAATTTCCTATAAAAATAGGAAATTTTTGAAAAATTTCCTATAAAAATAGGAAATTTTTGAAAAATTTCCTATAAAAATAGGAAATTTTTGAAAAATTTCCTATAAAAATAGGAAATTTTTGAAAAATTTCCTATAAAAATAGGAAATTTTTGAAAAATTTCCTATAAAAATAGGAAATTTTTGAAAAATTTCCTATAAAAATAGGAAATTTTTGAAAAATTTCCTATAAAAATAGGAAATTTTTGAAAAATTTCCTATAAAAATAGGAAATTTTTGAAAAATTTCCTGTAAAAATAGGAAATTTTTGAAAAATTTCCTATAAAAATAGGAAATTTTTGAAAAGATTCCTATAAAAATAGGAAATTTTTGAAAAGTTTCCTATAAAAATAGGAAATTTTTGAAAAGTTTCCTATAAAAATAGGAAATTTTTGAAAAATTTCCTATAAAAATAGGAAATTTTTGAAAAATTTCCTATAAAAATAGGAAATTTTTGAAAAATTTCCTATAAAAATAGGAAATCTTTGAAAAATTTCCTATAAAAATAGGAAATTTTTGAAAAATTTCCTATAAAAATAGGAAATTTTTGAAAAATTTCCTATAAAAATAGGAAATTTTTGAAAAATTTCCTATAAAAATAGGAAATTTTTGAAAAATTTCCTATAAAAATAGGAAATTTTTGAAAAATTTCCTATAAAAATAGGAAATTTTTGAAAAATTTCCTATAAAAATAGGAAATTTTTGAAAAATTTCCTATAAAAATAGGAAATTTTTGAAAAATTTCCTATAAAAATAGGAAATTTTTGAAAAATTTCCTATAAAAATAGGAAATTTTTGAAAAATTTCCTATAAAAATAGGAAATTTTTGAAAAATTTCCTATAAAAATAGGAAATTTTTGAAAATTTTCCTATAAAAATAGGAAATTTTTTAAAAATTTCCTATAAAAATAGGAAATTTTTGAAATTTTTGAAAAATTTCCTATAAAAATAGGAAATTTTTGAAAAATTTCCTATAAAATAGGAAATTTTTGAAAAATTTCCTATAAAATAGGAAATTTTTGAAAAATTTCCTATAAAAATAGGAAATTTTTGAAAAATTTCCTATAAAAATAGGAAATTTTTGAAAAATTTCCTATAAAAATAGGAAATTTTTGAAAAATTTCCTATAAAAATAGGAAATTTTTGAAAAATTTCCTATAAAAATAGGAAATTTTTGAAAAATTTCCTATAAAAATAGGAAATTTTTGAAAAATTTCCTATAAAAATAGGAAATTTTTGAAAAATTTCCTATAAAAATAGGAAATTTTTGAAAAATTTCCTATAAAAATAGGAAATTTTTGAAAAATTTCCTATAAAAATAGGAAATTTTTGAAAAATTTCCTATAAAAATAGGAAATTTTTGAAAAATTTCCTATAAAAATAGGAAATTTTTGAAAAATTTCCTATAAAAATAGGAAATTTTTGAAAAATTTCCTATAAAAATAGGAAATTTTTGAAAAATTTCCTATAAAAATAGGAAATTTTTGAAAAATTTCCTATAAAAATAGGAAATTTTTGAAAAATTTCCTATAAAAATAGGAAATTTTTGAAAAATTTCCTATAAAAATAGGAAATTTTTGAAAAATTTCCTATAAAAATAGGAAATTTTTGAAAAATTTCCTATAAAAATAGGAAATTTTTGAAAAATTTCCTATAAAAATAGGAAATTTTTGAAAAGTTTCCTATAAAAATAGGAAATTTTTGAAAAATTTCCTATAAAAATAGGAAATTTTTGAAAATTTTCCTATAAAAATAGGAAATTTTTGAAAAATTTCCTATAAAAATAGGAAATTTTTGAAAAATTTCCTATAAAAATAGGAAATTTTTGAAAATTTTCCTATAAAAATAGGAAATTTTTTAAAAATTTCCTTTAAAAATAGGAAATTTTTGAAAAATTTCCTATAAAAATAGGAAATTTTTGAAAAATTTCCTATAAAAATAGGAAATTTTTGAAAAATTTCCTGTAAAAATATGAAATTTTTGAAAAGTTTCCTATAAAAATAGGAAATTTTTGAAAAATTTCCTATAAAAATAGGAAATTTTTGAAAATTTTCCTATAAAAATAGGAAATTTTTTAAAAATTTCCTTTAAAAATAGGAAATTTTTGAAAAATTTCCTATAAAAATAGGAAATTTTTGAAAAATTTCCTATAAAAATAGGAAATTTTTGAAAAATTTCCTATAAAAATAGGAAATTTTTGAAAAATTTCCTATAAAAATAAGAAATTTTTGAAAAATTTCCTATAAAAATAGGAAATTTTTGAAAAATTTCCTATAAAAATAGGAAATTTTTGAAAAATTTCCTATAAAAATAGGAAATTTTTGAAAAATTTCCTATAAAAATAGGAAATTTTTGAAAAATTTCCTATAAAAATAGGAAATTTTTGAAAAATTTCCTATAAAAATAGGAAATTTTTGAAAAATTTCCTATAAAAATAGGAAATTTTTGAAAAATTTCCTATAAAAATAGGAAATTTTTGAAAAATTTCCTATAAAAATAGGAAATTTTTGAAAAATTTCCTATAAAAATAGGAAATTTTTGAAAAATTTCCTATAAAAATAAGAAATTTTTGAAAAATTTCCAATAGAAATAGGAAATTTTTGAAAAATTTCCTATAAAAATAAGAAATTTTTGAAAAATTTCCAATAGAAATAGGAAATTTTTGAGAAATTTCCTATAAAAATAGGAAATTTTTGAAAAATAGGAAATTTTTGAAAAATTTCCTATAATAATAGAAAATTTTCGTAACGTATCCTATAGATAGTAAATTTTCAAAAAAAATTCCCTATAAAAATAATACATTTTTTAAAAGTTTCCTATAAAAATAGTAAATTTTCGAAAAATTTCCTATAAATATATTAAATTTTCGAAAAATTTGCTGTAAAACTTGAAAATTTTTTCGAAAAATTTTCTATAAAAATAGTAAATTTTTAAAAAATTTCCTATGAAAATAGAAAATTTTTGAAAATTTTCTGCAAAAAAAGTAAATTTATGAAAAATTTCATATAAAAATAGTAAATTTTGGTAACATTTCCTATAAATAGATAGTAAGTTTTCAAAAAATTTCCTACAAAAATAATACATTTTTTAGAAATTTCCTATAAAAATAGTAAATTTTCGAAAATTTTTCTATAAAAATAGTAAATTTTCGAAAAATTTCCTTTAAAAATAGTAAATTTTTGAAAAATTTTCTATAAAAATAGTAAATTTTGGAATAATTTAATATAAAAATAGTAAATATTGGAAAAAATTCCTACAAAAATATTAAATTTTGGAAAAAATTTCCTATAAAAATAGTAAATTTTCGAAATATTTTAGATTTACAAGTCATTCCTTTGCTAAGAACTGACTGCCTTGTTATCTAATATGTAAAGATTATAGCTATAGTGTATCCTACTGTTCGTTGTCGACCTTTCTTTTTAGTTTTTCCAATCAAAAGTATGAGCGGCATGTCAATAAAACGCAATTATTCTTGTAACTGAACAATAAACATTTAAAGAGTTATGTTGATGATGATGATGGGCAAACAAGTAAACTGGCAACATTCTTTAAATAATTTCATATAACTTATGAAATCAAATTGTTTTCAAATCAAACGAGTATTTCAGCAAAAGGCACTTCATCTTGAAAATCTACGAAATTACCATGAAAATGAAAAACCAGGAATTTGTAATGATATTTTTGGCAAAAGGTACAAAAAAGGTAATAAAGCGCAGAAATAAAATTATGAAAAAGTTAAATATTTGAGGAAGGGGTTTCTTCATATGATGAAGAGTCTTAAAAATAAAACTAAGAAAAGAAAAATTTCATTTAAATTATGAAATTCTGAGAAAATATTTGTTATTGCTAAAGTCTATTATTACATTCTCGAGTTAGTAGATTTTATGCAACAAATTTTCATTATGTTAAAACAAAATTGTTGTGTGTGTATGTATATATGTATATGTTTTCTCAACACTCACTCTAAAAACAACAACAACAACCCTTTTGAAAGGATTTTCAACTTACACTCGCACACACACATACAAAATCATTTAACGTTATTTCGTTTCTTGTTCCGTTTTACCCAAATGAACAGGAAACACTTTTGGTATTCAGACGTTTCCCCAAAAATTTTACATTTCATGGCATTCCATCATATCAAACAATTAATTTTAATTAAAAAATATCTTTTAAATGTTTTTTAAATGCTTTCAAGTGGCTGTTAGACTGTTAAATTTTCGTATATTTCTAGTTAAACGCATTTACTTTTACATGAATCAAGTACGAGTATGAGTTCTTCTGAAAAAAAAGGATTTAATTGCGTAGAGATGCTGGAATTTTGTATATGATAAGGTAGTCAGTTAAAGAAATGTCTGGGAAATGTAGAGAAATTTTGAAATTAAATTAAATGATATTTGAAATCATATTTTATAGAAAATAAAGGAACAAAGAAGCATAGTCGGCCAAGTCCAACTATTTGATACCGATCAACACTAAAGTGTAATATGGACTCATTTTGATAACGAAGTTATTGAATGTGTAGGTACCTTCAATTATAACGGGTGTTCCTACGAGTTATTGGTTGTTAAAGCAGATCAATAAAGTAGAGTTATTGGTTGTTAAAGTAGACTAGAAGAAGAACAGCTTTCAGATCGTGAAGCTATTTCAATTATTGCATGGTATCTTCTAAACTGTATGTCTGTTCGCATCACTATGTGTGGGAAAATTATTAAAGAGAATCCAAGCTTTTTGAATTTTGAACTTATGGCTGCCCTGTGTTTTTACAGGGTGAGTTATTGGTCATCAACATAAACCACTTCAGAAGTAAAATAGCTTTCAGACCGTTTAGCTCTTTCAACTATTGCATAATATTTTCTAAACTGTATGCTTGAGTATGTATGAGAGAATTTTAAAGTAGGCTTTCTAAATTTTGTACCTGTGATTACCCTGTGTTTTCACATGGTGAGTTATTAGGTTTAAAAAAAAAAACACTTCAGATGTAAAATATTTTGTGAACAATAGTTAAAGAACTAACTATTGCATAATATCTTCTAAACTGATTGCATCAGTATGAATTGGAGAATTGTTAAAAACAACCCATGCATTTTAAATTTTTGACTTATGGCTACCTTGCATTTTCACAGGGTGATTTGTTAGGCTTTATAGTAGACTATCTTAGAAGTAAAATAACTTTTACACCGAATAGCTCATAGTATGAGTTATTGATTTCAATTATTGCACAATATCTTCTAAACTATATGTCTGATTGTATCAGTATGTATGAAATAATTGTTAAGGATTACCCAAGCTTTCTGAATTTTATACTTATGATTAAACTGTGTTTTTACAGGGTGAGTTATTGGGCTTGAAAATAAACCACCTTAGAAGTTCAGATATGTAGCTCTTTCAATTATTGCATAATATCTTCTAAACTGTATGATTGACTGTATTTGTATGTATGAGAGAATTATTAGGGAGGACCCAAGCTTTCTAAATTGTGTTTATCTGATAACCCTGTATTTTCACAGGGTGTGTAAGTGGGCTTAAAAATAAACCACTTCTGAAGTAAAGTAGCTTTCAAACCGTGTAGCTCTTGAAATTACTGATATATTCTAAAATGTATATCTGTTTACATTAGAATGTATGAAAGAATTGTTAAGAAGGACCCAAGCTTTCTGAATTTTGTACCCATAATTACCCTGCATTTTCACAGTATGAGTTATTGAGCGTCAAATTATACCAACTCTGAAGTAAAATAGCTTTCAAACTGAGTAGCTCTTTCAATTATTGCGCAATATAATTGATTTTTATAATTTTAGAAAGAGCTTGAAAAACAATGAAAAACATGGTTACCCTACAATAATAACTGTTATGGATTTTAAGTTATTTCATTTCAAAATTTGAAAAAAAAAAATTTTTTTTCTTTTCGACTTTTTTTAGTTTTTGGCCGATTGTGCATTTTATATTGAACCTATATTTTTTTTTGAAAAGACTGATATATAGGTAACATCTTGGGAAATTAAACTGTGAAAACAGTTTTTGAATATCTCAAACCGTTTTGTGTTGAGAAATTTCTAAAGTCAAATATTTTTTTAAAAAGGGTTTTTCAAATATTTTTTACTGATCGAAAAAATTTATGAAAAGATGTTTTAAATTTTTGGCTTTTCAGAAGTTTTTTTTTATTAAAACTAAATGTTTTATTTTTTTCAAGCTCATTCCAAAATGTAAAAATTCAACCATGTTGGACAATAATTGAAAAAACTACACGGTCCAAAAGTTTTTTTATTATGAGGTGGTCTCTTTTGACGCCCAATGATTCACCCTGTGTAAACACAGAGTAACCATAAGTCCAATATTTTGAAGGATTGAGTCCTCCTTAACAATGTTTTCAAACATACTGATGCAATCAGACTTAGAGTTTAGAGGTTACAGGTTTATTACCACTTTTTTGTTGTTTGTTTGATTAATTTTACATCGACGGCGTGTTATTGCTTTAGGCTTACCGCATATGAAGAATGCTGTGGTAAATGAAAATGTTTTTTGACTTAATTATTACTGAAATAATCAATATTCAATTATTGAGGTTAACGTGACCGGGAATCGAACCCAGGCTGTATATGAACGGTTATGCTTTATAGACGGTTTTGAGGACATTACAGCTCAGACAATCTTCTGCTTTCTTATAAGCCATTATTTCGTTCTTAAATATACTACAGTGACCCTGTGTCTTCCTGAAAATAATATTTAGGGATGTCTATTATTTTCAAGTTCCATTGTTCATTCAAATTTCTTGATTAAAAATCTTGATTGCCCACAAATTTTTTACTTCACAAAAAACAACATAATTCCTAAGTGTTTTCAAAAGGTTTCAGCAAAATTGATTTAAAGCTCCAAATGTCTATAGATGAGCTCGTAAAACGTTTTTGCAGAGACCATAACCGCAAACCTCACGATCCATATTGTAAACATACTCCATTTTATAACCATTTTATAGTGCAACCTTAAACAAAATCACAAAATTTCAATTAGCAAATGAGATCACGTTTAACAATTGTCATATAATGATGACTATAATAGCAACAATTACACTTGTATGATGACAATTACACGGTTACAGGTAAACATGTAAATGGAAAATTCGTGTACATGTAGACTAGGAAAGACAAAGACATTGAAATATCAAAACAATTTGCAAATTGGCAAAATACTTCAAATATATATTTTTTGTAACATTATTTCCTCTTTCCTTTAGCCGTAAACAACTACAAAAGGAAAGATATAGAGGAATACAAAAACTGAAATATTTTTATGGAGTTTTTAGGAACAAAGAACTAATGGAAAACAACAGACATTTGTTAAGCAGAAGACGAAACAAAGGAAGTTCATATAGAAAATGTGAAAAAAGAGGATTTTTATTGAAAGTTCTTTAAAACTCCAAACACGTAAATCTAACTACCAGCAGTAACTGATGCTCGAAAAGGAAAACTCTGCAAAGTAGAAAAAACCCAATGAAAAACTCAAAAAAGCAAACAAATATAGCGGTTAGAGTGGCTTAAAGGCATATAGATAAGGAAAAGGTCCAGGAATTTTGGAAATCAACATTAAGGCAAAAGCAACAGTTAGAGACAAGAGGAGAAAGTTTAAATAAACAGTCAAAAAAAAAAATGAAAATCTAAATAAAAAATTCATTTTCCTATAAAAACAAAAACATTGATCTAGAAAGCTAAACATGGCACAGTGGTTTGAAACAAAAAAAAAGTGTTTATGAATCTATAGCTTCTAAACTGTAAGTCTGATTGCATCAGTATGTATAAAAGAATTGTTAAGGAGGACTCAAGCTTTATAAATTTTGGATCTATGGTTAGATTGTGTTTAAACAGGGCGAATCATTGGGCGTCAATGTAGACCACTTCGGGAGTAAAAAAGCTTTGGAAAGTATAGCTCTTTCAATAATTGTCCAATATGCTTGATTTTTAACATTTTGGAGTGGACTTGAAGAAACGAAGAAAAAACATCTCAACTTCACTATAATAGCTATTATGGATTTTAAGTTATTTCAGTTCAAAAATGAAAAAAAAAGTTTCATTTCGACTTGTTTTAGTTTTCGACCCACTGTGCACTCGTTAACAAGCCCATAATTTTTTAAAAAATACTGACCTTTAGCCAGCAAATCAGAAAACGAAATAATGAAAACTATTTTAAAAATCTTAAATCCTTAAATATGGAGAAATTTTCAAAGTCAAATATTTTTCGCTGATCGAAAAAAGTGTATTTTTCCCCAAAAGATGGTATAAATTTGTATCTTTTTATGATGATGTTTTTTGTCAAAGTTAATATTTCATCAGATATTCGTATAGAATAGGATTCTAAGATAATTTGAAACCAAAATTCAAGTCAGTGCCACATTCCGTTTACGTAAAACATTGAACGAATTTTATCTTATGTTTAAGAAAATTTTTGTGTTTTCGAGCATATAACAAAAAAGTTAAGCCGATTTTGCAACTTTCCGAAATGCAGTTCTATAGTTTCATATATTATCTTTAGATTTCAAAAGTAAAAACAGTGCAAATTCATAAACGAATCCAGAAAATCGAATTTTATAAAACATGAACAATTTTTTCATACCAAATTTTTTTAGTTTTTGACCCATTATGCTTTCCATAATAAACCCATAATTTTTAAAAAAAATATTATCATATAGCCAATAGTTCTGGAAACAAAACTATTGAAACCGTTTTTAAATATCTTAAACCGTTTAAAGTTGAACAATTTTTAAAGTCGAATATTTTTCGCTGATCGAAGGAAGTGCATTTTTGCTTAAAAAGATGATATCAATTTTTTACTTTTTAGGAAGAAATTGTATATACATATAAAGTTAATGTTTTATTATATATTCGTAGAAAATAGGGTTCTAAGATGATTTTAAACCAAAATTTAAGTCAGCGCAATATTTCCTTTACGTAAAGCATTAAACAGAATTTGACTAATTATTAAAAAAAATTTATGTTTTCGAACATATTACGAAAAACTCAAGCCGATTTTGCAACTTTCTGAAATGCAGTTCTATAGACCCATATATTCTTTTTGGATTTCAAAAAGAAAAGGTAGCACAAATTCACAAACGAATCCAGAATATCGAATTTTATAAGAAAAGGCAAATTCCTATATACCAAAATTGTAATAGCAAAGAAAGATCAATTGGGTTTCGTTTTTTGAAATTTTTGAAATTGTTTTACATAAACGATAAAATAAGCTTTATAACTGCAAAAACTTATTTATGTACCTGTACATTTCATTCCAAAATGTTAAAAATCAACCATATTGGACAATAATTGAAAGAGCTACATGGTTTAAAAGCTTTTTTATACCCACGATCAAAAATAATGGGGGTGTATATAGAGATTGTCATTCCGTTTGTAATTTCCTTAATATTGGCTCAAAAACCAAAATTTAAATATATTCTGAATCCTTATTAAATTCTAAGACGAGCGATGTCTGTCTATCTGTCTGTCTGTCTGTCTGTCTGTCTGTCTGTCTGTCTGTCTGTCTGTCTGTCCGCCTGTCTGTCTGTTGTCGGCACGATAAAACCGTAACGAAAAGATATAGGTCACTGAAATTTGCCATTAATATTCCTCATTTCTTGAAAAACTTTGGTAATGAAATCGGGCAAAATCGTTTCACATTTGACCATAGCTCCCGTATAACCTCGTCTAGGCTAATCGCTTATTTGCTAATAAATGACAAATTATAACAGCTATGATGATTAAATTTGGTATTTAGAAGATTTTCATAACCACTAGGCAGCATATAAAATTTCATCCAAATCGGTTCACATTTAACCGTAGCTCCCATACAAAAAGAAACTTACGGAAACAGCCTAAATTCCACCTAAAATGCACTTAAATGCCAATAAATGTTAAGCTGTAATAGCTTTGGCCATTAAATTTAGCACAAGGAAGTCTTTGACCATAGCTCCCATATAAAAAACTTGCGGAAACACAAAAATGCAAGAAGAATAGGGGGTTTATGTCCGTCTGTCCGTCATATAAAAGCGCGATAGCTCTTTAACGAAAAGAGCTAAAAGAACAAAATTTTACAAAGTATTTGTCATATCTTGAAAAAGTTGTGTTTTGAAAATGGATGAAATCGGTTCATATATAGTTAGAGCTCCCACATAAATCCGATTCGGGAAACACGTTAATGGTGATATATTGAATACAATTGTAATAGTTTTGACAACTAAATTTAGAATAGAGAGGTTTTATCCAACTATTGGTCAGTATATCAAATTTTATTGGAATCGGTCCATATTTGACTATAGCTTTCATATAAAAAAACACTCCCGGAAACCAAAAAAAAAGTAGCTATGAACTGCAATTCAGTTACAAACTATGATAGCTATGGTCGCTAAATTATAAGCTGTGTATAAGTACCAGGCAGTTTAGAAGATAGAGATTTGTTACCACTTTTTGTAGGTTTCAAACCACTGTGCTTGGTTATGTGAGGGAATGTTGTTGTAGCCTTTGGAAAACACAAAAGTAAAACTCGAAATTATTTGTTCTTCCAAGTATTATTAGGTCTCTTTAATGTTTACAGGTAACCAACACAAAGACAATAAACATATTTCGAGCGTTTTAACCATTCATTTCATATTCACCGAAAATTACTTTTTTTTGTTATGTTTCTTCTCGAAATGTTTGCATACGAAAATAGAGTTTAATGTGTCAGGTGGCGCGTGTCCATTACACGCATTGCGGGTTTCCGCTTTGCAAAACTTCTGGTTAAATATTTGTGTTTATGTTGCGTTTTCGTTTTCTTCCTTTCAGAAAACGGAAAAGAAGAGGGTAGCGGGAGGAAGGGGAGGGGCACAAAGAAACCTTAAGTATTTTTGAGCAGTTAAAGGTAGGAAATTTAATATTCATTGTTTTTTGCTTAAGCAAAAAGTATGAATATTTAAATCGTTTTTATGGCATTGGTAGTTTTAGCAAATATCTCCAATAATTTGTGGATTTCAGCTGGAATGTTTAAGGTTTAGGTATCTTGAGTAGAAATTAGTGAAATATTCTTTCGGAAGCTTAAAAATGTATCTTATACTAAATGTAGTTAATGAAAATTTTTCTTTAGAAAAAATTTTAGAATGATTTTGTCTCTAGAAAAATGTTTCTATAGAAAAAATTTTATTTTGTAAACTAAAATATTCAAAAACAAGTAAGGCCTTATGTTCCACCAGGAATTAAAGGACTAAATATATATAAAATATTCAAAAACAAGTAAGAAAGTGCTATAGTCGGTCAAGCCCGACCATACGATACCCTTCACCGCTAATGTCAAAGGTGTTCTTTTTCCTTTATAAAGACAAATATTTGCTAAATTTTGCCATCATATAAACAAATTCTCAAAACTTATACATTTAATCTGTTTCCGCCATTTGGACTTATATTAGAGCTAGGGTCAAATGTGGACCGATTACCGAAATTTGGCAAATTAATAACAGTTCTTACAAAAATTATGTATGCAAAAAATAAACTTAAAATTCTCATTATTTTCGCATTTACGAGCTTTTTAGTGAATTTTGTCTCATTTAGTGCGTTTTGAGAAAACAGTTTGTATAGGCTCTATGGTCAAATGTAAACCGATTTTAACGAAATTTTGTACAGTGATTTATGTTTACATAAGCAGTATTTGTTTTAAATTTCGTGAAAAAATATTGATTTTTGTGGCCAATATATCAATTCCGGGAAGTGGGACCTATGGGAGGTACCATAAATAATGGACCGATTTTGACGAATTTCAATAGCCATGGTCCCGTTATCAGAAAAGTGATCTGTGCCAAATTTCTTCAAATTATCTTTAGAATTGCGACCTGTAGTTTGATTACAAGGTTTATACGGGGGTCCAGCCAGACAGCCAGATGGACGGACATCGATAAAATCGACTCAGAAAGTGATTCTAAGCCTATGGGTCTAAGACAAATATTTCTATGCGTTGCATACATCAGCACAAACTTATAATACCCTTTCCCCCTATGACGGTGAAGGGTATAACAAGCCAAAAACATTAAACACTAATAACAATATTAAACAAGTTCACATTTACAGTGAACATAACGAGTGAACATAAACGAGAAAAAATTTTTGTTTACGTCTAGTTTGACTTAATGTTAAAATTGCACTAATTGTTTACATTTTAATTGAGTTTGTATATGATGTTGCAAAAATTCTGCGCGCAGTTTTCTACATCTGTTTTGTAGTTCATTCGTTCTTGTTGATTATATGTAAGATAAATCAATGACGCATATACCTGGTATGTCGGAAAGACCACAAAAAACTGATCTATACGACAAGGAAAATTATAATATTGCCCCTGCTAACCAAAATACACTCCGAAGTATAATCGATAATACAACAAGTAAGAATGTTAAATTCGGCTGTGCCGAATCTTATATACCCACCATCAAGTTGTGTTAAATTTAGAAAAAATCTCATATATCTACGTGGGAGCTAATTCAAAATGTGGACCAAATTCGAAAAAAGTTGTTACGCTAGTTGGTATTGTTAGTAAAATATTTGGACTTAATTCGGTTTCAGGAGCTTTATAGTTCAACATTTAAAAGTTTGTAAGAGGTTTCATTAGTATTTACTTTGTAGATATAAGAAGGGGATGTTATATATATAAGAATTATATCCAAATGTTGACCGATTGTAACCAAATTTTACACAGCTTATTCTTGAAAATTTAGTGGCCATAGCTGTCATAAATTTTAATTTAATAGCTTTTAACTGGCCTTTGCTACCTTATTTTATGGTTTCCGTTACTGTTTTTTATATGAGAGCTCTAGTCAAAGATGGACCGATTCCAATCAAATTTGATATACTGACCAATAGTTGCATAAAACTTCTCTATTCTAAATTTAGTTGTCATCAATATTATAATTGTATTTAATTTATCAGCATAGATGTGATTTCCGGGCAGGGTTATATGGGAGCTTTAACTGAATGTGAACCGATTTCGCAAATTTTCAGAACACAACTACTCGTATCGAAAATATTTTTGTAAAATTTTGTCTCTTTAGCTCTTGTATCGGGTGGTTAAATTTCAAGGGCCGTTGTTGATTTTGAATAAAACACAAACTATTTAGGAAATTATTGTAATTTTATTTTATTATGATATATTGGTATTACTCAATTATGTATGAAACAAAATATCGGCCAAATGGTCGCCGCGACCACGGCGGTACACCTCCATCCGATGGTCCAAATTTTCGATGACCCTGAGGCATAATGGAGGTTCTATGCCGAATTATCTCATTCTTTAGCACTTGAATTGTTGCTGGCTTATCGACGTACACCTTTTCTTGCAAAAAACCCCAAAGAAAAAAGTTCAACGGTGTCAAATCACATGATCTTGGCGGCCAATTGACATCGCCATTACGTGAGATAATACGGCCATTGAATTTGTTGCGCAAAAGAACCATTGTTTCGTTACCGGTGTGGCAAGTGGCACCGTCCTGCTGAAACCACATATCGTCCACATCCATATCTTCCAATTCGGGCCATAAAAAGTTCGTTATCATCTCACGATAGCGAACACCATTCACAGTAACTGCCTGACCGGCCTCATTTTGGAAAAAATACGGCCCGATGATGCCGCCAGCCCATAAACCGCACTAAACAGTCACTCTTTGTGAGTGCATTGGTTTCTCGACAATCACTCTTGGATTCTCATTCGCCCAAATGCGGCAATTCTGTTTATTGACGAATCCACTGACGTGAGAATGCGCCCCATCACTGAAGATGATTCTCTTCGAAAGTTGATCATCCACTGTTGCTATTTCTTGCCACCATTCTGCCCATTCACGACGTTTGGAATGGTCAAGAGGCTTTAGTTCTTAAGCCAATTGCACCTTGTATGCATAATGTTCATCAACGACGAGCGTGAGAGGTGCAATTGTTGGGCACGACGACGAGTTGAGGTGGACAGCTCTTCAGCCACACTTTCGCGAACAGCAGAAATATTTTCTGCAGTACGAGCTATACTAGCATGCACTGGTGCTCTCACATCTTCTACAGACCCGGTTTGCTCGAATTTTTCACGATTTTTGCGATTGTACGCACATTTGAACGATTAAATTGACCAAAAAAATCACGAAGTGCACGATATGCATTTTGATTTGAACGCCCATTTTCATAATAAGTCTGGATAACTTTAACACGTTGTTGGATTGTGTATCTCTTCATAGTTCAAATTGAGTAAGTCTAAAGTAGAGAAATGTCAAATAAAATTCGGAAAAAACTTGGCGTTTAGGTGTGGTTCACATTCAACATCGGCCCTACAATTTAACCATTTAACATTTAGTTTAGGAGCTTCCGCACTTTTATCTGACAGACAGACGGACATAAACCCAGTTTTCTTTTTATATTTTTGTTTTTCCGTAAGTTTTTTATATGGGAGCTATGGTCAAATGATGACCGATTGCACACTAGCTGGCATTGGTATCTACCTTGTGCTAAATTTAGTGGAGAAAGCCATTACAGTTTATTATTTATTTGCATTTAAGTGTATTTTAGGTCGAATTTAGGCTGTTTCCGTAAGTTTTTTGTATGTGAGATATGTTTAAATGTGAACCGATTTCAATGAAATTTTATATGCTGTCTAGTAGTTGTGTAATACTTATATAAACCAAATTAAATCATCAAAGCTATTATAATTTGTCATTTATTAGCAAATTAGCGATTAGCCTAAACGTGGTTATACGGGAGCTATGGTCAAATGTGAACCCATTTTGCCCGATTTCCATACCAAAATTTTCAAAGAAATGAGGAATATTTATGCCAAATTTCGGTGACCTACATATATCTTTTCGTTAAGGTTTTATCGTGCCGACAACAGACACACCGGCGGACAGACAGACGGACAGACAGACAGACAGACGGACAGACAGACAGACAGACAGACAGACAGACAGACAGACAGACTGACTGACTGTGTGACAGACAGACAGACAGATAGACAGACAGATAGACAGACAGAAAGACAGACAGACAGACAGACAGACAGACAGACAGACAGACAGACAGACAGACAGACAGACGGACAGACAGACAGACAGACAGACAGACAGACAGACAGACAGACAGACAGACAGACAGACAGACAGACAGACAGGCAGACAGACAGACAGACAGACAGACAGACAGACAGACAGACAGACAGACAGACAGACAGACAGACAGACAGACAGACAGACAGACAGACAGACAGACGGACAGACAGACAGACAGACAGACAGACAGACAGACAGACAGACAGACAGACAGACAGACAGACAGATAGACAGACAGACAGATAGACAGACAGACAGACAGACAGAAAGACAGACAGACACACAAACACACAGACAGACAACGATCAATCGTCTTAGAATTTCATAAGGGTTTAGAATATACTTCAATTTTGGTTTTTGAGCTAATATTAATGAAATTACTAACGGAATGACAATCTTAATATACCCCCATTCTTTTTGATGGTGGGTATAAAAATCAGGTGTTTTACAAATGTTGGGCGGGCCATAAGCACGCTTTCCCCCATCCGATTTACCTCAAAAATTTTCAAAGAATTATTTTTTATCGAACAAATCTGGGGCTTGGGCGGAAACGCATTTCTTCAAAACCATTTCCCCATATTCGCTATTGGCACTCTAATATACAGGTGCATGGCTACAACAACATAGATTTTATTGTTGGATACTTGGTTTTTTTTAATGCCAAAATTGACAACAACAATTCGACAATTGAGAATAGTAACAATAATTTGACATTGGAAAACTAAAACAAACGCTGGTCTCGAAGAAATTTCGAAAAATAGCTGACGAGTTGCAGTCACTTGTATAATTACCCTATGCACTTAAAAAACTGGTCCTGGTATCTGAGAATTCATTGAATACTCGTCCAACACTGTCATTTGACAGACACCAAAACCCAAAACATAAAAAGAAAAACAAGAACGAATGAACTTCAAAACATCATGAACAAAACCATTTAGAATGTAAACAATTAGTGCAATTTTAACATTAAGTCAAACTAGACGTAAACAAAAATTTTGTCTCGTTTATTCTCACTCGTTGTAAGTGTCAAATTGTTTAATATTGTTTTTAGTGTTTAATATTTTTGGTTTGTTTTTGAATATTTTAGTTTTTAAAATCGTGATGAATGATGCTATCCAACTCAAGGCAAAATATTAAAAAATTTAGTTTTTGTAAAATCGTTTTTATAATCTTTAACTTCAAATTTCTACAAAAATGTACAAGGTATGAAAATGATAATGAACATTTTTCTAGAGAAAAAATTTCATAATGAAAATTTTTCTATAGAAAAAATTTCATCATGAAAATTTTTCTATATAAAAAAATTTCATAATGAAAGTTTTTCTATATAAAAAAATTTCATAATAAAAGTTTTTCTATAGAAAAAATTTCATAATGAAAATTTTTCTATAGAAAAAGTTTCATAATGATAATTTTTCTATAGAAAAAGTTTCATAATGATAATTTTTCTATAGAAAAAATTTCATATTGAAAATTTTTCTATAGAAAAAATTTCATAATGAAAATTTTTCTATAGAAAAAATTTCATAATGAAAATTTTTCTATAGAAAAAATTTCAGAGTGAAAATTTTTATATAGAAAAAATTTCAGAGTGAAAATTTTTTATAGAAAAAATTTCAGAGTAAAAATTTTTTATAGAAAAAATTTCATAATGAAAATTTTTCTATAGAAAAAATTTCATAATGCAAATTTTTCTATAGAAAAAATTTCATAATGATAATTTTTCTATAGAAAAAATTTCATAATGAAAATTTTTCTATAGGAAAAATTTCATAATGAAAATTTTTCTATAGAAAAAATTTCATAATGAAAATTTTTCTATAGAAAAAATTTCACAATGAAAATTTTTCTATAGAAAAAATTTCACAATGAAAATTTTTCTATAGAAAAAATTTCACAATGAAAATTTTTCTATAGAAAAAATTTCACAATGAAAATTTTTCTATAGAAACAATTTCATAATGAAATTTTTTCCATAGAAAAAATTTCATAATGAAAATTTTTCTATAGAAAAAAAATTCATAATGAAAATTTTTCTATAGAAAAAATTTCATAATGAAAATTTTTCTATAGAAAAAATTTCATAATAAAAATTTTTCGATAGAAAAAATTTCATAATGAAAATTTTTGTATAGAAAAAATTTCATAATGAAAATTTTTCTATAGAAAAAATTTCATAGAAAAATGTTATAATGAAAATGTTTCTAAAGAAATAATTTTACAATGAAATTTTTTCTATAGAAGAGATTTTATAATAAAAAGTTTTCTAAAGAAATAAACTTTTAATAAAATTTTTTCTACAGAAATAATTTTATAATAAAAATTTATAAATAATAAAATTTTTTTTTACCAAAAATTATTTTGTAAAAAAAAATTTATAATGAATAAAATTATAATTAATAATTTCTTAACATTTATCCTGAGTTGATATTGAACCTTCAACCTTGGCTTAATTTCTCTTGTTTTGAAAATAAAATATGCCAATATTTTACAATTTGATGATTTGACTTTTGTACTTTGTAGCTGTCTTGGTATTTGGCATTAAATCCTTATTTTCAATTTTGTACAATAGTTGCTATTTGCTTATCTATTTTTAAGTCAATTGCAAATAATATTTGATTCTATTACTAAACCTTTGACATAGTTCTTATGTATCTCAAGGTTTTCTTAAATGTTCCAAATCCTTTGGAAAATCCATACTTGGCGCCTTTCACTTGGCAAGACAACTTTTAAGTCATCAATCTTTACTTCTAAAATGAAAGAATAAAGACCCAGCAATATTTTGACATAAATTTAATTTTCCCAAATATCAATTTTAGTCTTGAAACCCCACCAGCAAAGGGGAGGTAGAACAGTAGAGAATATAAGACCCCATAATATGATGGCAAGTCTATAATCCTTCAATCAAATATCTATTACAAAATAACAAAATCTATGTATATTTTCTTTTCTAACTTTATAATGATGAAGTGTATGCACTAACACGATTTAGAGCAAAAAGAAAGAATATTGTAACATGTTCTAATTTCAAATAAAAATATAAAAGATACAAAAGAAGTGAAAAACTAAACCGACAAATTGAAAAGTTTATGCAGTGGCACATACAGCAATAACAATTTGCCTGAATTGTATCTAGATACTTATGTTATGTAAGTATTTATAGACAAAATAAAGTATTAAAACCCAATGTTGCTCCACCAATGCCAAAGAACATACCCATGATAAAGATAAATCATTTAAAGATGATGAAGGGAAAAGACGAGGAGTTATACCCTCAGTTACTCACTCATTCATTCATTTTAGTTTCATACATTCATATATAACCAAACTAAATCTTCTAAATATATATTCAATGAACAAATATAGATACAAATTCAATTTTTTACAAAACTTTTTTTCCTTTTTCATTTTTTTTTTTTTTTTGGAAATAAAAATGAATGAATGTTAGATGATGATAAAATAGCAAGAAGAGCAAAAACTTTACACATATCTCTTAGAAAAGATGAAATTTTTTATAAAAAAAAATCCATCTAGAGCCCAAAAACGAACCAAGAACGTGAAAGGCAACAACAAACTGAATACCATGTGAAACGTGACATGAATTGTTCTTAAGTGATTTTTAATAGTTCACGTGCGCCATGATTCGAAAAATAGAAAGAAAAAAATTCTATACATATATAAATTTTTTTTTGACAAAATACCGCCGGAACTTAACACAGATACCAAGCACCACTTACACACACACAAGCATCACACATATACACACAAACACACATTTCCAAATAGATAACGAAATTGTCTCCCCAAGCAACAACAACAACATTCAACTGCAAATAGAAAATAAAGCCTAAAGTCTATTTGTTTCAAATTTTTTCCTGCAACTTTGTTGTGGCATAATCTTCGCCAAACGATGATTCCTCTTTCGAAGATGCTGCATCAACAAAACGGAGGAGAAAGGTGAACAAACATTCGAAATTATGATAAAAAAGAGATTAAAGTTGAAAAATTGTTAGGCTTTTTTTCGTTTATTTGCTTCAATTCTTTTTATTAAGATAAATCTTTAAAATAAATAAATTTTGTTGAAAGGCAAAATTATACTTTGGCAAAAAAAATTCACTAGAACAGAACAAAAACAGTACTAGAACATAACTAGAACAGAACTAGAACAGAACTAGAAGAGAACTAGAGCAGAACTAGAACAGAACTAGAACAGAACTAGAACAGAACTAGAACAGAACTAGAACAGAACTAGAACAGAACTAGAACAGAACTAGAACAGAACTAGAACAGAACTAGAACAGAACTAGAACAGAACTAGAACAGAACTAGAACAGAACTAGAACAGAACTAGAACAGAACTAGAACAGAACTAGAACAGAACCAGAACAGAACTAGAACAGAACTAGAACAGAACTAGAACAGAACTAGAACAGAACTAGAACAGAACTAGAACAGAACTAGAACAGAACTAGAACAGAACTAGAACAGAACTAGAACAGAACTAGAACAGAACTAGAACAGAACTAGAACAGAACTAGAACAGAACTAGAACAGAACTAGAACAGAACTAGAACAGAACTAGAACAGAACTAGAACAGAACTAGAACAGAACTAGAACAGAACTAGAACAGAACTAGAACAGAACTAGAACAGAACTAGAACAGAACTAGAACAGAACTAGAACAGAACTAGAACAGAACTAGAACAGAACTAGAACAGAACTAGAACAGAACTAGAACAGAACTAGAACAGAACTAGAACAGAACTAGAACAGAACTAGAACAGAACTAGAACAGAACTAGAACAGAACTAGAACAGAACTAGAACAGAACTAGAACAGAACTAGAACAGAACTAGAACAGAACTAGAACAGAACTAGAACAGAACTAGAACAGAACTAGAACAGAACTAGAACAGAACTAGAACAGAACTAGAACAGAACTAGAACAGAACTAGAACAGAACTAGAACAGAACTAGAACAGAACTAGAACAGAACTAGAACAGAACTAGAACAGAACTAGAACAGAACTAGAACAGAACTAGAACAGAACTAGAACAGAACTAGAACAGAACTAGAACAGAACTAGAACAGAACTAGAACAGAACTAGAACAGAACTAGAACAGAACTAGAACAGAACTAGAACAGAACTAGAACAGAACTAGAACAGAACTAGAACAGAACTAGAACAGAACTAGAACAGAACTAGAACAGAACTAGAACAGAACTAGAACAGAACTAGAACAGAACTAGAACAGAACTAGAACAGAACTAGAACAGAACTAGAACAGAACTAGAACAGAACTAGAACAGAACTAGAACAGAACTAGAACAGAACTAGAACAGAACTAGAACAGAACTAGAACAGAACTAGAACAGAACTAGAACAGAACTAGAACAGAACTAGAACAGAACTAGAACAGAACTAGAACAGAACTAGAACAGAACTAGAACAGAACTAGAACAGAACTAGAACAGAACTAGAACAGAACTAGAACAGAACTAGAACAGAACTAGAACAGAACTAGAACAGAACTAGAACAGAACTAGAACAGAACTAGAACAGAACTAGAACAGAACTAGAACAGAACTAGAACAGAACTAGAACAGAACTAGAACAGAACTAGAACAGAACTAGAACAGAACTAGAACAGAACTAGAACAGAACTAGAACAGAACTAGAACAGAACTAGAACAGAACTAGAACAGAACTAGAACAGAACTAGAACAGAACTAGAACAGAACTAGAACAGAACTAGAACAGAACTAGAACAGAACTAGAACAGAACTAGAACAGAACTAGAACAGAACTAGAACAGAACTAGAACAGAACTAGAACAGAACTAGAACAGAACTAGAACAGAACTAGAACAGAACTAGAACAGAACTAGAACAGAACTAGAACAGAACTAGAACAGAACTAGAACAGAACTAGAACAGAACTAGAACAGAACTAGAACAGAACTAGAACAGAACTAGAACAGAACTAGAACAGAACTAGAACAGAACAGAACTAGAACTGAACAAGAACAAGAACTGAAATATAAACGGATTTATTTCATTTCCCTTTGATTCATATCTTCTTTATTTATCTGTTTTCTTTTTATACCGAAGATTGTGCCATAAAATTGAACGCATTTGCATCTCGGCCAATTAACACCGAAGCACTTTAATTAAAGAATTTCTTATTTTGTCACTTTTTTCCTCTGAAATCCAAAAAGTAAATTATCATATGAGTCCATATGAATGGAAACAACAAATAAATAGGGAAAATAAATACATTAGTATGTATATCTGCTTTCATGCATGTGTTGCAAGTAAAAATGTTGTGTGGCATGTAAAACATGCATTTACATTTACGCTTCATCAATTCAATAAGAAGGCAACAACATTAAGACAAAAAATCTACTTAATACTTTAAGAAGAATCAAGGGTTCTTATTGAAATATACTTATGTGATGTATGTCCTCGTCATTAAACATGATAAGATGAAGGGGGAAAAATTATAAATAATTTCAACACAAATACAAAGTACTCGTAGTCACAATATTTTTACTTAAGGCAAGATTTTACATTTTTTGAGACTTTTTTAAACAGATTTTCTTTGAATGAAATCAGAGAAAAACTCACGTGCTTTATAATGTTTTTTGGAATTATTTGCGAAATTTGTGTATACCCTACATCTTAATAGAGTGTTGGGTTTTAATAACATTCCAGTTTGTGACTATTCCCCTTACCCACTCGGCTCTTTAAGAAGAAGAAAAGAGGAATGTTAAAACAAATGTTGTTTAGAAAATATTTCAGAAAAACACTTTGTATAGAAAAAAAAAAATCGGTATAAAAATATTTTTATAGCAAACTTGTCCTACCTCCAACTTTTCTATAAAAAAATTGTACTGCCTCCAACTTTTCAATAGAAAACTTGTCCTACCTAAAACTCCAACTAGAGAAAACTTGTCATACCTCCAACTTTTCTATAGAAAACTTGTCCTACCTCCAACTATTCTATAGAGAAAACTTGTCCTACCTCCAACTCCAACTAGAGAAAACTGGTCCAACCTTCAACTTTTCTATATAGAAAACTTGTCTTACCTCCAAATTTTCTTTATAGAAAATTTGTCCTACCCCCAACTTTTTTATATAGAAAACTTGTCCTACCTCCAACTTTTCTATATAGAAAACTTGTCCTACCTCCAACTTTTCTATATAGAAAACTTGTCCTACCTCCAACTTTTCTATATAGAAAACTTGTCCTACCTCCAACTTTTCTATATAGAAAACTTGTCCTACCTCCAACTTTTCTATATAGAAAACTTGTCCTACCTCCAACTTTTCTATATAGAAAACTTGTCCTACCTCCAACTTTTCTATATAGAAAACTTGTCCTACCTCCAACTTTTCTATATAGAAAACTTGTCCTACCTCCAACTTTTCTATATAGAAAACTTGTCCTACCTCCAACTTTTCTATATAGAAAACTTGTCCTACCTTCAACTTTTCTATATAGAAAACTTGTCCTACCTCCAACTTTTCTATATAGAAAACTTGTCCTACCTCCAACTTTTCTATATAGAAAACTTGTCCTACCTCCAACTTTTCTATATAGAAAACTTGTCCTACCTCCAACTTTTCTATATAGAAAACTTGTCCCACCTATAACCTTTCTATATAGAAAACTTGTCCTACCTCCAACTTTTCTATATAGAAGACTTGTCCTACCTCCAACTTTTCTATATAGAAAACTTGTCCTACCTCCAACTTTTCTATATAGAAAACTTGTCCTACCTCCAACTTTTCTATATAGAAAACTTGTCGTACCTCCAACTTTTCTATATAGAAAACTTGTCCTACCTCCAACTTTTTATATAGAAAACTTGTCCTACCTCCAACTTTTTTATATAGAAAACTTGTCCTACCTCCAACTTTTCTATATAGAAAACTTGTCCTACCTCCACTTTTTCTATATAGAAAACTTGACCTACCTCCAACTTTTCTATATAGAAAACTTGTCCTACCTCCAACTTTTCTATATAGAAAACTTGTCCTACCTCCAACTTTTCTATATAGAAAACTTGTCTACCTCCAACTTTTCTATAGAAAACTTGTCCTACCTCCAACTTTTCTATAGAAAACTTGTCCTACCTTCAAATTTTCTAAAGAAAACTTGTCCTGCCTCCAATTTTTCTATAGAAAACTTGTCCTACCTCCAACTTTTCTATAGAAAACTTGTCCTACCTCCAACTTTTCTATAGAAAACTTGTCCTACCTCCAACTTTTCTATAGAAAACTTGTCCTACCTCCAACTTTTCTATAGAAAACTTGTCCTACCTCCAACTTTTCTATAGAAAACTTGTCCTACCTCCAACTTTTCTATAGAAAACTTGTCCTACCTCCAACTTTTCTATAGAAAACTTGTCCTACCTCCAACTTTTCTATAGAAAACTTGTCCTACCTCCAACTTTTCTATAGAAAACTTGTCCTACCTCCAACTTTTCTATAGAAAACTTGTCCTACCTCCATTTTTTTATAGAAAACTTGCCCTACCTCAATCTTTAATACAGAAAACTTGTCTTACCTCCAACTTTTCTCTAGAAAACTTGTCTTACCTCCAATTTTTCTATCGAAAACTTATCCTACCTCCAACTTTTCTATAAAAAACTTGCCCTTCCTCAAATTTTTCTCTAGAAAACTTGTCCTATCTCCAACTTTTCTATAGAAAACTTGTCCTAATTTGAAAATTTCATGTTGAAAGACCCTATAGTATTAACAATATTAAATCCAGCGTCAAATTTTAAATACAAGGAATTTTATTAAAAAGTAAATATAGCTTCAGCAGCAGAAAATCATTGAGGAAAAATGAAAACAGATGTTGAAAATCAGTAACACATTAAATGCAACTCATGTGGAAATTTAATTGTTGCCACAGTTGTACACTTCTTATTCGAAATTATAACTTTAACAAATAAATGTGAAATTTTTGCTACTGCTACTGATCGGTAGCAGTTTCTTTAGAATTGCAATTTCCTTTTTATATTCATTTCATTTTAACATCGAGAAAATCATAAGCTCCTGGGGAGGTAAAGGAAAATGGGGTTGAAAATTTCGTATTAAATGAATTAGGGGTAACAAATACTTCATTTATACTCTTATCATAAATTCTTAATGTTTTAGGTGTTTTTAATTGCCCAAAAATATTATGATTTTATTAAAGACATTAAGCAGAAAAAAGAAATCTCAGCTGTAATTTAAACCATAATTATTGGGGTAGATCTTCCTGCGAGATATCCTTTTTACATACAGGGAAATTTTCGGGTCATTGACTTAGACAAAAGAAAGGAAAAGTTTTAATTTTTCACTTTTATAATAAATATTTATATAATCTTCTATTTCAAAATTTATAAACTTTTTCAAAATTTAAGGGTTTCTGTATAGACCTCAAGGCTTACTACCCACAAACTTGCGTGTGTGGCTTGAAACGTGCTTGAGTTTTTGAGAAAGTGATTAATGTTTCATTTCGCTATTTCAATTAATTTTTCCTTATTTGTAAAAATTTTCTAATAAATCCTAAAAATAACATTACATGATTATTTTTAAAAATTTTTAATTAATTCTAGCAGCTGATGTCCTTTTTCCTTACAATATCTCTACTTTTTTTGCTTGCCATGATTACAAATGATTTTTTGCCGATTCCCTCAGGATTATGCGTTTTTACATCACTTTTTTTCATAAACTCACAAAAAAAAGTCAAACAAAAAAACTTTTCCAGGAAATGCATTATCCTTCTGGGATATTTGAAGGATTAAGTTGGCTAATGTGACATGTCATTGTTGTTTTGTTTAGTCATAATTTTAAGGATTTTGGCGAATTTTTTTTAACAGAAACAGAAAAAATCAAAGGGAGCTTATACAGAAGTTAACGAGCCTAATTGAGAATTATGGGTTCAAAATGGATTTAGATAAAGTCAAGTAAACATCTGTTCAATATTTGTATGGCGAATTTTTTTTTATAAAAAATGTATATACCAAAAAATTTTATACCGAAAAAATTTCGATTAAAAATATTTGTAACTAAAAATTTTGTATAAAAATTTTTCATAACAAAATTTTCAAAAATCGAACTGAAATAAATTTTCTGTAAAAAAATTTTTAAATTTTTAGTGGCGAAGGACAAGTTTTCTACAGTTTTCTATATAGAAAAGTTTAAGGTAGGACAAGCTTTCTATATAGAAAAGTTGGAGGTAGGACAAGTTATCAATATAGAAAAGTAAAAGGTAGGACAAGTTTTTGATATAGAAAAGTTGAAGGTTAGACAAGTTTTCTATACAGAAAAGTTGGAGGTAGGCCAAGTTTTCCATATAGAAAAGTTTAAAGTAAGACAAGTTGTAAGTGTAAGAAAAGTTGGAGGTAGGACAAGTTTTCTATATAGAAAAGTTGGAGGTAGGACAAGCGTTCTATATAGAAAAGTTGGAGGTAGGACAAGTTTTCTATATAGAAAAGTTGAAGGTAGGACAAGTTTTCTATATAGAAAAGTTGGAGGTAGGACAAGTTTTCTATATAGAAAAGTTGGAGGTAGGGCAAGTTTTCTATATAGAAAAGTTGGAGGTAGGACAAGTTTTCTATATAGAAAAGTTGGAGGTAGGACAAGTTTTCTATATAGAAAAGTTGGAGGTAGGACAAGTTTTCTATATAGAAAACTTGGAGGTAGGACAAGTTTTCTATATAGAAAAGTTGAAGGCGGGACAAGTTTTCTATAAAGAAAAGTTGGAGATAGGACAAGTTTTCTATATAGAAAAGCTGAAGGTAGGACAAGTTTTCTATATAGAAAAGTTGGAGGTAGGACAAGTTTTCTGTATAGAAAAGTTGGAGGTAGTAAAAGTTTTCTATATAGAAAAGTTGGAGGTAGGACAAGTTTTCTATATAGAAAAGTTGGAGGTAGGACAAGTTTTCTATATAGAAAAGTTGGAGGTAGGACAAGTTTTCTATATAAAAAAGTTGGAGGTAAGACAAGTTTTCTATATAGAAAAGTTGGAGGTAGAACAAGTTTTCTATATAGAAAAGTTGGAGGTAGGACAAGTTTTCTATATAGAAAAGTTGGAGGTAGGACATGTTATCTATATAGAAAAGTTAGAGGTAGGACAAGTTTTCTATATAGAAAAGTTTCTATAGAAAAAATTTTATAACGAAAAATTTTCTATAAAAAAATTTTTATAGAAAAAATTTCATATAGAAAAATTTCTTTAATGAAAAATTTTCTATAGAACAATTTTTAAAACGAAAAATTTTCTATAAAAAAATCTTATAACGAAAAATTTCTTATAGAAAATAAGTTTATTAAAAAATTGTTCACACAAAAATTTTTATAACAAAAAATTTTCTATAGAAAATTTTTTTATAACGAAAAATTTATTATAGAAAAAATTTATAACGAAAAATTTCGTATAGAAAAATTTTTATAACGAAAATTCTTCTATAGGAAAGTTTTTGTAATGAAAAATTTTTTATAGAAACATCTTTATAACGAAACATCTTTAAAGAAAAATATTAATAACGAAAAAAAATCTAATAAAGAAAAATTTTTTATAGAAAATTTTTTATAAAGAAAAATTATTCCCACCACCAACTTTTCCTTATAAAAAACTAGTTCTATATCCAACTTTTCTTTATAGAAAACTAGTCCTACCTTTAACTTTCTTATATAGAAAACTTGTCCTACCTCCAACTTTTCTTTAAGGAAAACCTGTCCTACCTCCAACTTTTCTTTAAAAAATGCTTGCCCAACCTCCGACTTTTCTTTAAAGAAAACATCTTCTGCCTCTAACGTTTCATTAAAGAAAAATTATCCTACCTTCAACTTTTCTTTAAAGAAAACTTGTCCCACCTCCAACTTTTCTTTAAAGAAACTTGACCTACCTCCAACTTTTCTTTGAAGAAAGCTTGACCTACCTCCAACTTTTCTTTAAAGAAATTATGTCCTACCTTCAACTTTTTATGAAAGAAAACTAGCCCTACCTCCAACTTTTCTTTAAACCAAACTTGTCCTACCTCCAAATTTTCTTTAAAGAAAACTAGTCCTACCTCAACTTTTCTTTAAAGAAAACTTATCCTACCTCCAACTTTTCCATATACTTGTCCTACCTCGAGCTTTTCTATATTCAAAATTTGTCCTTTCTTCAACTTTTTATTAAAGAAATCTTGTCCTACCTCAACTTTTCCATATACTTGTCCTTCCAACTTTTCTATATTCAAAATTTGTCCTTTCTCTAACTTTTCTATATAGAAAACTGGTGCTACCTTCAACTTTTTTCCTACCTCCAACTTTTATTTATAGTTACTCCAATTTTTATTGTGTCATTGACCTTATATCAATTCCCTTTTCTATCGAGGCCTTTTATAGTCTTAATTCCTTTATTATCCGTAAACTTAACTTGAATCTCCCTCTTGCTTCTTTCTACTGAAAGCCCTCGAACACCCTTTAAAATTTCAAATTAAAAGGAAAAATCCAAAAAAGCCCAATAAAGCGAATGATGACTACAAATGAAAAACCACCAAATGAAAGGAATGGAAAGGAATATGAGTTGGGATTTGTACCTTAAACTGGGCATAAATGGATAAAAGATGTAAGAAGTATTTGAGAGTTCTTTCGGATATCAAGTCGTGTGTGGAAGTGTAATCATTTATAATTAAATGCTGCTTCATGGTTGCAGCAGCAGTTGTTGTTGTCTGAAGCAAATAATAAAATTACAATTTTATGTTGCAGCAACATTATAGTATTACAACAATCATGCAACTATGCCGACAACAACAACATTAAGAACAAATTATTAATTGAGGTCGTTATATAAAGTATTTCATCGTTAATGTGTAGTTTTCAACCAAATAACAAGAAAATAAGAAAACATACAAAAGATACAAAAATCCAATTCATGCAACTGGGGAAAGTTTAATATGATTTTTGTTGGATGTTGCGGCTGTTTTCTGCTCATTTTATTTTCATGTGTAAATTTATATTTTCCTGCAAGGAAGTGCATCTTTATGCTTCAGTGGCATTTTGTTGTGTTTCTGTGTGTGTGTTGCACACAGATACACATGGTCGCACACAAACACACTCTCACACAATAAATGAATGAATGTCTGGAATTTAATTCATTTTCTTTATAAAGTTCAGTTTAATGTGATTGTTTTTTCTTTTGGTTTTATATCATTTGGGATTCATATATTAACTGATCGTTTTGTAGACCAGCCGTTTCTGATATTTTTGGATCATAAATTTTAATTTTCATGTTTTATTTTTTCATTGAAAGTATTTATAGTTTTGCTCCTATTTATATTAAGCGGCTAGACGATTTTCAGGGGTGAGGGTGCTTTGAGTGGAATTATGTTCATGCGACAGAAACAAGTGTAAAATTTTCTATTTTCGATTAAATGAAAATTTATGTTATTGAATGTTTTAAATTAGTTTTTAAGACCGACAATGTATTTGTTTCTTTTCCTTAATGTTTCAAGGTTGATTGATTATTTATCACGGAAATAAGGTAAATTTATTTTTGAAATATCTCTTATATTAAAATAAGGAAGATATATTACGCAAAAGTGAAGGTGTTGGTATCAGCTGTTGGATAAACTAATAAAAAAAAAATAAATAAAAAAATACAATAATAATAATAATAATAATAATAATAATAATAATAATAATAAAGAATTTACAGAAAACTAATGCCCAACCAACTTTTCTATCGAAAACTTGTGCTAAATCCATCTTTTCTATATAGAAGTTGGATGTAGGACAAGTTTGCTATTTTGAAAAGTTGGAGGTAGGACAAGTTTTCTATATAGAAAAGTGGGAGGTAGGATAAGTTTTATAGAGAAAAGTTGGAGGTAGGACAAGTTTTCTATTGAAAAGAAGGAGGTGGGACAAGTTTTCCATAGAAAAGTTGGATTTAGGACAAGTTTTCTAGAGAAAAGTTTTTGGTAAGACAAGTTTTCTGTATTAAAGATAGAGTTAGGACAAGTTTTCAATAAAGAAAAGTTGGAGGTAGGACAAGTTTTCTACATATAAAAGTTGGAGGCAGGACAAGTTTTCTATATAGAAAAGTCTGAGATAAGACAAGTTTTCCATATAAAAAAGCTGAAGGTAGGACAAGTGTTCAACATAGAAAAGTTAGAGATAGGACAAGTTTTCTATATAAAAAAGTTGGAGGACAAGTTTTCTATATAGAAAACTTGAAGGTGGGACAAGTTTTCAATATAGAAAGGTTTAAGGAAAGACAAGTTTTCTATATAGAAAAGTTTAAGGAAAGACCAGTTTTCTGTATAGAAAAATTGGAGGTAGAACTAGTTTTCTATAGAAAAGTTGGAGGTAGGACAACTTTTCTATAGAAAAGTTTTAAGTAGGACAAGTTTTATGTGGAAAAGTTGGACCTAGGACAACTTGTCCTAATTTTCTACAGAAAAGTTTGAGGTAGGACAAGTTTTCAATTGAGAAGTTGGACGTAGAACAAGTTTCCAATAGCGAAGTTGGAGGTAGGACAAGTTTTTTAAATAGAAAAGTTAAAGTTTTTCATACAGAAAAGTTGGAGATAAGATATACAGAAAAGTTGGACAATTTTCTATATAAAAAGTTGGAGGTAGGACAAGTTTTCTATATGGAAAAGTTGTAGGTAGGAAAACTTGTCTTACCTCCAAATTTTCTATAAAAAAAAACTTGTCCTACATCCAACTTTTCTAAGCAAAACCTGTTCTACCTCCAACTAACTCTGTAGATTGGTTGGAGGTAGGAAAAGATTTATATAGAAAAGTAGGAGGTAGGACAAATTTTCTATAGAAAAGTTGGACTTAGGACAAGTTTTCTGTAGGAAAGTTGGAGGTAGGAAAAGTTTTCTATGGAAAAGTTGGGGGTAGCACAAGTTTTGTATATAAAAGTTGAAGGCAGGCCAAGCTTTCTATAAATTTCGAGGTATGACAAATTTTCTGTAGAAAAATTGGAGGTAGGACAAGTTTTCCAGAAAAATAAATGAAGGTAGGGCAAGTGTTCTATAGAAAAGTTGGAGATAGGAGAAGTTTTCTATAGAAAAGGAGGTTTCACAAGTTTTCTAAGGAAAATTTCGAGGTACGACAAGTTTTCTATAGAAAAGTTTGAGGTAGTACAAGTTTTCTACAGAAAAGTTTTAGGTAGGACAAGTTTTCAATAGAGAAGTTGGAGGTAGGACAAGTTTTTAAAACAGAAAATTTAAAGGTAGGACAAGTTTTTTATATTGAATTGTTGGATATAAGACAAGCTTTGTATATAGAAAAGTTGGAGATAGGAAAAATTTTCTATGTAAAAAGTTAGAGGTTGGACATTTAAATATAGAGTAGTTGAAGGTAGAAAAACTTGCCCTGCCTCCAACTTTTCTATAGAACACTGGTAGGACAAGTTTAACTTTTCCATAGAAAACTTATCTTACCTCCAACTGTTCTATAAAAAAAAACTTGTCCTACATTCAACTTTACGATATATAACCTGTTCTATCTCCAACTTTCCTATATATAAAACTTGTCCTACTTCGAACTTTTCTATATATAACCTGTTCTACCTCTAACTTTCCAATATAGAAAACTTTTCGTACTTCCAACTTTTCTATATAGAAAACTTGTCCTACTTCCAACTTTTCTATATAGAAAACTTGTCCTACCTCCAACTTTTTTATATCGAAAACTTGTCCTACCTCCAACTTTTTTATATAGAAAACTTGTCGTACCTCCAACTTTTTTATATAAAAAACTTGTATTACCTCCAACCTTTTTATATAGAAAACTTGTTCTACCTTCAACTTTTCTATAGAAAACTTGTTCTACTTCCAACTTTTCTATATATAGCCTGTTCTACCTCCAACTTTCTTATATAGAAAACTTGTCCTACTTCCAACTATTCTATATAGAAAACATGTCCTACCTCCAACTTTTTTTATATCGAAAACTTGTCCTACCTCCAATTTTTCTTTATAGAAAACTTGTCCTGCCTCCAACTTTCCTACATAAAAAACTTGTCCTACCTGTCCTTTTTTATATTGAAAACTTGCCCTTCAATTTTTCTATATAGAAAACTTGTCCTACCTCAAAATTTTCTATTACTTAACCCGACTCCATCTTTTCTTCACTCGGAAAATTTCTACTTTGGCCTTTTTCAGTTCATTAACTTCAAATCCTTGTATTAACCCTGAGCTATAATTAAATTTACAAAATTATTGAATCCCATTTAGTATTTCCTGGTAACTAAAATTCATTCAAAATAATACCAACTAAATAGTATCTACATAAGTATCTATATCTAATATTTAACTGCTTAGTTAACCTACACTTTATAAGCATTATAATTTTATATAGCTTGTGGTTTCACATACAATTAAAATGAAGAAAATCCTTGTAAAAAGGATTTCAAATATTCATCTCATTATATTTATGAATATGTTTTACAATATTCCCTTAGAAATTTAAGGAAGATATTGAGGTATTTCATTTACGTTAAACATTTTTGTTTTATATGGAAGTAAATGTGTTATTAATATTTAATTAAATATTAAGACGAAGTGTTTGCAATTAAATTTATCTTCAAGTTGGGAAAAACTTCCTGTTCTTGACACAAAATATTCAGGCAAACTAAACATTTACATACATTCACGTGCTCAAACTACATATATTTATTCATATTTATTCAGAGTTGATAGAGTAAAATTGACTTTCTTATCTTAACCATACAATAGACTTGTCGATATAGTTTATAACAAATACTTACAAATTTGTTTAGAAAAAAGAGGTATGTATGAGAAGTTTTCAGACAAAAATAAAACTCGAAAACTAGAAAACTTGAGATTGGAGGTAGAACAAGTTTTCCTTAAAGAAAAGTTGGAGGTAGGACAAGTTTTAAAAAAAAAGTTGGACATAGGCCAAGTTTTCTTTAAAGAAAAGATGGAGGTAGGACACGTTTAAAAAAAGTTGGAGGTAGGACAAGTTTTCTTTAAAGAAAAGATGGAGGCAGGACAAGTTTTCCATATAAAAAAGGTGGAGGTAGGACAAGTTTTATATATAGATACGTTAGAGGTAGGACAAGTTTTCTATATAGAAAAGTTGGAGGTAAGACAAGTTTTCTTTAAAGAAAAGTTGGAGGTAGGACAGGTTTTCTTTAAAGAAAAGTTTAAGGTAGGACAAGTTTCCTTTAAAGAAAAGTTGGAGGTAAGACAAGTTTTCTTTAAAAAAGTTGGATGTAGGACAAGTTTCTTTTAAAGGGAAGTTGGAGGTAGGACAAGTTTTATTTAAAGAAAGTTGGAGGTTGGACAAGTTTTCTTTAAAGAACAGATGGAGGCAGAACAAGTTTTCTTTAAAGAAATGTTGGATGTAGGATAAGTTTTCTATATAGAAAAGTTGGAGGTAGGTAAGTTAAAGTTGGAGGTAGGACAAGTTCTCAATATAAAAAAAATTGTGGTAGGACAAGTTTTCTATATTGAAAAGTTGAAGGTAGGTCAAGCTTTTTATATAGAAAAGTTGGAGGTAAGACAAGTTTTCTTTAAAGAATAGTTGGTGGTCGGACAAGTCTTCTTTAAATAAAAGTAAGAGGTAGGACAAGTTTTCTTTAAAGAAAAGTTGGAGGTAGGACGAGTTTTCTTTAAAGATAAGTTGGAGGTTGTACAAGTTTTCTTTATAAAAAGTTTGAGGTAGGACAAGTTTCCTTTAAAGAAAAGTTGGAGGTTTTCTTTAAATAAAAGTAAGAGGTACGACAAGCTTTCTTTAAAGAAAAGTTGGAGGTAGGACAACTTTTCTTTAAAGAAAAGTTGGAAGTAGGACAAGTTTTCGTTAAAGAAAAGTTGGAGGTAGGACAAGTTATCTTTAAAGAAAAGTTGGAGGTAGGACAAGTTATCTTTAAAGAAAAGTTGGAGGTAGGGTAGGTTTTTTTTAAATAAAAGTTGTACAGTAAGAGAAAAATGACGATCTGATTTCAAGAAAAAAAATCTACAATATAAGATTGCGAAATCTTGAATTTTCAATCTTGAAAATATAGCCAGTAAGATTTATATTCTTAAATTTTAGAATAAATTCTTAGTTATGAGAATACAATCTAAAAATAACATACAATTTGTTTGCTTTTAAGATTTTAATCTTATTATAAGATTTTAAATCTTAACTTTAGATCGTATTCTTTATTTTAAGATTGTGATCTTGATTTCAAGATTTTATTCTTATTTTGAAGATTTTAAGTTCTAATCTTAAGATCGTATTCTTGATTTTGTAGATTTGTGTGCTTGTTTTAGGGAAATTTCTCAGTATTTTGTCATAAATTGTAATCCGCCGACCAAAGTAGTTGCGAAAAAGTGAAAAACTAATTTTTTGAGAAAAAATATAAATTTAATAAGAAATATAAATGGAAAACCTTAATCCGAATGAAGTGATCCTTTTAAATATTCCAATAGAAGGCAATTTAGTTCCGGTGTGTGATGCGGAGTATGAAATGAACTGCCCTTCACAAGAAATTTCATGAGATTTCTTGGACGATGACGCGTTGCTGAAAAATCTTTTCAAAGAATTCGATCTGGGATGCGTTTTTCCGTACCTGCAGCGTAAGTTTTTCATCATATTTATAAATACATAAGTAAATTTCTTTATAAAAAATTATATTAATTTAATTTGTTTCAGGCTCAAATGTAGCTTTTAGAAGTCTGCAGTATATGAAAGCAATGAAAAATTATTTGTCTGGAAAAATAAACAGGTTTTAATATTTTATTTAGAAAGTAAATTAAACCACTAATAGTTTTGTCCTTTAGTTTGGAATTGATGAAGATACACTTTCGATGCCGTCGAAGGTTGGTCAGTGGCTACAAAAATGTCCAGATGTAACTTCCACTTCATCGTCTTCTGTAAATGTGGAAGTTAACAAAAAAGTGTTTGACAAGGTAAAAGTATTAGATAATTACTTAATACATTAAAATGTGTACAAAACATATTTTCGTTTATTTATATAGGATTTAGCTTCATTATTGAAGTGGAAAAAACATCCTAGAATTTTATGCTTCACGCAAAGATTTAAACAATAACTATCGTGATAAGCTGATCCAGATTATAGTACATCAAATTCTAAAAATGGATCTCACACTTCATCCTCACGATTTCCAAGATATATTGACAGAAATATGCACACTTTTTCCAACGGAAGATGAAGTCAAGGTATTTTTAGGATAAAATTTTTTACTAACTACCTATAATCTAAAATAAATAAATCAAAATTTTAAAATATAGGAATACTATTACATTCCTCGAAAGGGGAAAAAAATAATAAAAAAATGTGTTTTATTTTATCACCAAATACGAATATTATAATAAGAAAAAACGTGCTTAAAATAAGATTTTCTGCTTGAAATCGAAACTTTTTCTGCTTGAAAGTAGAGTAAATGCGAAAAATCTTATTTTAAGAATAAAATCTTATTTTTCAAGATTGTTTGTAAGATCGCAATCTTACAAACAAGATCGATAATTAAGAATGCGTTCTTATTATTTAAGATTATGTTCTCATTAATTAAGAGTGCATTCTTAAAAATTAAGAATTTAATCTTATTTAATAAGAACACATTCTTAGTTATCGATCCTGTGCTTAGATTTTTTTTAAGATTGCGATCTTACAAAGAATCTTAAAAAAATAAGATTTTATTCTCAAATTAAGATTTTTCGTATTTACTCTACTTTCAAGCAGAAAAAGTTTCGATTTCAAGCAGAAAATCTTATTATCAGCACGTTTTTTCCCTGAGTGTAGGTAGGACTAGTTTTCTATATAGAAAAGTTGGAGTTAGGACATATTTTTAGAGGAAATTTTCCAAAAACTTCTCTCCCTTTCCTCTATTATTAAACATCTCAAACTACTAATAATACTATTCTTTTTTTATAGAGTTACAAATATTTGCTACTGTATCATCCTTTTCCTATCAGACTCTTTGCAACTAACCTGACTTTCCTTAATCTTTGTTAGTGTTTATGTCTGTATAAGATTCAGAAGTTGATTGTCAGTCTTTGGAATCTGCTCGTCTGCCTGTTCTAACCAAAAACAGATTTTCTTGTTATAAACTCTTAAGTTTTACCATAGAAACACTCGCTCAGACATATTTAGTTGATAGACTCCTGAAGATATTTTTGTAAGTAAATTTTTCATTTAACTATATTTTCGAATAAATTAATATATGAATATTAATTGAAATTCTATAAAGTTTTAAGTTATTTTATGTTCATGTTCATATTTATATTTTAGTTTTATGCCGAAGGATGTTAAAGTTTTGAGGTAATATTTTGTAGTTGAATAAGTTAAGGAAAATATTTTGTGGCAAATAGTAAAAATTTGTGGATTAATAAGATCATAAATAAATTAAATTATGCCTCAGTGAATTAAGTCAATCGAATATAGAAAATCTACTGATAAAGTAAAACTTACTTACATATCCTGCAAAGAATTTGAAGGATAAATTTAATAGAATGGAAATTTTACTATGAATTTCACATACATTTGGTAATGATGGACAGGCCATCAGGGACCTAGGGCTTAACAGTTTTTGGTAATTTAATAAAATTTCATTAATTTATTTAAAATCATGTTGTTTCAATTAAACGATTAATAAATTCAGCTAAAAATAGGTATGTATATCAAAGATTAAGGGCAAGATTTTTAGTTCAGTTATAGTTCTATATAGAAAACATGTTCTTCGTCCAACTTTTCTTAAAAGAAAACTTGTCCTACCTCTAACTTTTCTTTAAAGAAAACTTGTCCTACCTCCAACATTTCTCTAAAGAAAACTTGTCCAACCTCCTACTTTTCATTAAAGAAAACTTGTTCTACCTCCAACTTTTCTTTAAAGAAATCTTTTCCAACCTCCAACTTTTCTTTGAAGAATACTTTCCAACTTTTCCATGTAGAAAACTTGTCCTACCTCCAACTTTACTAAATAGAAGACTTATCCCACCTCCAACTTTTCTTTAAAGAAAACTTGTCCTACCTCCAACTTTTCTTTAAAGAAAGCTTGTCCTACCTCCAACTGTTCTTTAAAGAAAACTTATTCTAGCTCCAACTTTTCTTTAAAGAAAACTTATTTCAACTCCAACTTTTCTTTAAAGAAAGCTTGTACTACCTCCAACTTTTCTTTAAAGAAAACTTGTCTGGCCTCCAACTTTTCTTTAAAGAAAACTTGTTCTACCTCCCACTTTTTTTTAAAGAAGACTTGTCCTACCTCCAACTTTTCTTTAAAGAAAACTACCTCCATATTTTTTAAAAAAAACTTGTCCTACCTCTAACTTTTCTTTAAAGAAAACTTGTCTTACCTCCAACTTTTCTTTTAAGAAAACTTGTCCTACCTCCATATTTAAAAAAAACTTGTTGTACCTCTAACATTTCTTTAAAGAAAACTTATCCTACCTCCAACTTTTCTTTAAAGAAAACTTGTCCTACCTCCAACTTTTCTTTAAAGAAAACTTGTCCTACCTCCAACTTTTCTTTAAAGAAAACTTGTCCTACCTCCAACTTTTCTTTAAAGAAAAATGCCTCCATATTTTTTTAAAAAAACTCTTCCTACCTCTAACTTTTCTTTAAAGAAAACTTGTCTTACCTCCAACTTTTCTTTTAAGAAAACTTGTCCTACCTCCAACTTTTCTTTAAAGAAAACTTGTCCTACCTCCAACTTTTCTTTTAAGAAAACTTGTCCTACCTCCAACTTTTCTTTAAAGAAAACTTGTCCTAAATTTAACTTTTCTTTAAAGAAAACTTGTCGCACCTTCAACTTTTCGTTAAAGAAAACTTGTCCTACCTCCAACCTTTTAATGCAGAAAACTTGTCCTATGTCTAACTTTTCTATATAGAAAACTTGTCGTACCCCCAATTTTTATACCCTTCACCAAAATAGGTGGAAAGGGTATAATAAGTTTGTGCTGATGTATGTAACGCATAGAAATATTTGTCTTAGACCCATCTTTTAGCATACCAATAGGCTTAGAATCACTTTCTGAGTCGATTTAGCGATGTCCGTCCGTCCGTCCGTCTGTCTGGCTGGACCCCCATGTAAACCTTGTAATCAAACTACAAGTCGCAATTATAAAAATAATTTGATGAAATTTGGCACAGGTCATTTTTTTGATAATGAGACCATGGCTATTAAAATTCGTCAAAATCGGTCCCACTTCTCGGAATTGATATATTGGCCACAAAAATCAATAATTTTTTATGAAATTTTGAACAAATACTGTTTATGTAAACTTAAATTACTGTACCAAATCGGTTCACATTTGACCATAGCTCCCATACAAACTCTTTTCTCAAAACGCACTAAATGAGACAAAATTCACTAAAACGCTCCCAAATCCGAAGACAATGAGAATTTTAAATTTATTGTTTGCATACATAATTTTTGTAATAACTGTAATCAATTTACCAAATATCGGGATAATCGGTCCACATTTGACCCTAGCTCTCATATAAGTCCAAATGGCGGAAACAGCTTAAATGTATAAGTTTTGAGAATTTGTTTGTATGATGGCAAAATTTAGCAAATATTTGTCTTTATACAGGAAAAACAACACCTTTGACATTTGTGGTGAAGGGTATCGTATGGTCGGGCTTGACCGACTGTAGCACTTTCTTACTTGTTCTATATAGTTCAGTTCTAGTTCAAGTCCCAGGCGCCGAAGCAGTGGACTTCCGTTTAAATATGTAAACAAATAATTATTATTAGTTATTAGTCATCAGATTTTTTGGTAAGTAAATTGTTTTTTTTTTTACCAAATTCTTAAGAACTTTGTGATCAAATCTACGACGAGTTTATAGTAAAAACGTGACTATATCTAGTTCCTGTGAAAGATTTATTTAAAAAAACTGATGTTCTTTTATAGTCTAAACATGTTTATAGCCAGATGTCATAGGAACGATAACAAAAATCCCAAACTTGAATTCTGATTTACAAAAAAAATCTTCAAAATTCAACCGACTAGTGCAAGTTCATGGTAACTAAGATTGAATTAAAAACATAAACGACTATCAAAACATTACCTTTACGTGTATAAAAATATAAAAATATTTACTTAAAAATTGTTTTATTCATTTCATTTATGATTAACAACAATTTAAAAGGTGTTTATTTAAATGACATGTGATGGTTTTGACACCTTAGCCTTTTTTTCTCACATTAAGAGCCTAAAATTTTATTACGTTTCATTGACTTTTGTAGGAACGAACAAATGTAATGTTTTTTTTATGTCTTTTTAATGGAAATGCAATGAAAAAAAAGTTAAAACTTAATTTTCAAGTTCAGTTACTTTATGATGATTGTCTATACTCGTGCCTGTTTGAACTTTAAGTAAATTTTGCTTTTATTTACTTACCCGAGTATATTTCAGAGTAATTTTTACTATAGGTATTAGGTTTTAAGAAATTAAAGGTTCGAGTCGACTTTGTTACAGCTTAAATAGCTTAAGTGCTAGCCTATTTCATGTATGTACATAGGATTACACCTGAGCCTACGTTATTCGTATCTAAATTGTCATGCGCTCTTTCTAAAGCACTTTGACTTAATATTTGCTCCACCTGAAAGAAACAAATCATTCGCAATGGTCGGGACTAGATTCCACGAACATGACCCAAAATTTATAGTGAACAAGTAAAAGTGTTATATTCGGCTGTGCCGAATTTTATATACCCACCATCAAGTTGTGTTAAATTTAGAAATATCTCCATTTTCAATATACAACTTTTTCAAGACATCGAAAATACTTTCGTTAACTGGCCTTTCCTACATTTTTTTTTGGTTTCCGGGAGTGTTTTTTATATGAAAGCTATAGTCAAATATTGACCGATTCTTATAATATTTGATATACTGACCAATAGTTGCATAAAACTTCTGTATTCTAAATTTAATCGTCATAGCTATTACAATTGTATTCAATTTATCAGCAATAATGTGTTTCTCGGATCGTGGTTATATGGGAGCTCTAACTAAATGTAAACCGATTTAGTCCATTTTCAATACACAACTTTTTCAAGATATCGCAAATACTTTCATAAAATTTTGTTCCTCTAGCTCTTTTCGTTAAGGCGCTATCGAGCTTTTATCTGACGGACAGACGGACATAAACCCCCTTTTCTTTTTGTGTTTCCGTAAGTTTTTTATATGGAAGCTATGGTCAAATGGTGACCGGTTGTGAAAAAATTTTGCACACTGGCTGGTATTCATATAAGACTTCCTTGTGCTAAATTTAGTGGCCAAAGCTGTTACAGTTTATCATTTATTAGCATTTAAGTGTACTTATGGTGGAATTTAGGCTGTTTCCGTAAGTTTTTTGTATGCTAGCTATGGTTAAATGTGAACCGATTTCGATGAAATTTTATATGCTGCCTAGTGCTTATATAAGACTTCTATATACCAAACTTTATCATCATAGCTATTATAATTTGTCATTTATTATCAAATAAGCGATTAGCCTAGACGAGGTTATACGGGAGCTATGGTCAAATGTGAACCGATTTTTCCGATTTCTATACCAAAAGTTTTCAAAAAATGAAGAATATTTATGCTAAATTTCAGTTACGTTTATCCTTTCGTTAAGGTTTTATCGTTCCGACAACAGACGGACAGGCAGACAGACAGACAGACGGACAGACAGACAGACAGACAGACAGACAGACAGACAGACAGACAGGCAGGCAGACAGACAGACAGACAGACAGACAGACAGACAGACAGACAGACAGACAGACAGACAGACAGACAGACAGACAGACAGACAGACAGACTGTCAGACAGACAGACAGACAGGCAGACAGACAGACAGACAGACAGACAGACAGACAGACAGACAGACAGACAGACAGACAGACAGACAGACCATAGTAGCTTTGATGATCAAGTTTAGTATATAGAAATTACCTACTAGAGTAACAAATTTTATCTGAATCAGTTCAAATTTTATCTTCGGATACATATAAAGCAAATACAATTTGAATACACCATATAAGCAACATATAAGCAACACTCTTTAATATTTACCTTAACGATCATAAGATCTGGTAGTGGATTCTGTTCGGGAATTAGTTATAAGAAAGTAACAAGCAGTAGAGAGAGAAGACTTCCGCAAGTGGTTATTATTGGCTATTGATATTTGCTCTTGAGCATAAATGTATTGTGAGAGTGGTAAGACAACTAAGCAGTAGAGTCTCAGGAATTTATTCAGATATTATGTAGTAGTGTTGTAGTGTCATGAGAACAGAAGTTCTCAGATTTCTTTTCAATTTCAGAAACAAACTCCGTTACCATCGTTCCTATAAAGTCATATGAAGAATGCTCGAAAGTCATTGTAAAACATATCTCTAGTCTAACGGAATAACTCGCGTAAGGTTCTTTTAACTAAAGAATCTTTCAAAGCTCTCGTAGAGATCATTACTTCAATGTTTTGCCTCAAATACGAGTATTTTTGTTTGAGTGTGATTTTTTTCCACATGTGGTTATTATTAGCTATTGATATTTGCTCTTGATCATAAGTGTGTTGTGAGAGTGGAAAGACAACTAAGCAATAGAGTCTCTGGAATTAGTGTCCTAAGAACAGATGGTCATGTTTTCTTAGATTTCTTTTCAATCTCAGGAAAAACTCGGTTACCATCGTTTCTATAAAGTTATATGAAGAAAGTTATTGTAAAACATATCTCTAGTCTAACTAAATACCACACGTAGGGTTCTCTTAACTAAAGAATCTTTCAAAGCTCTCGTAGAGCTCATTACTTAAAGGTTTTGCCTCAAATACGAGTATTTTTGTTTGAGTGTGATTTTTTTTTTCATTATTATTTACAGAATTTTAAAAAGTATTTTTTTTAAATGTTTAGCCAGTTTTAATTGTTTTTTTTTTAGCAAATTGAATGTCTCGGTCACTTTAATGTTTACTTTTAGAGATGATGATGATAATAATGATGATGTTGCTGTTGTAATTTTCATAATTTGTTTATTTAAATCAAGTTCTAGACGAAATTTTATGAATGTTTAAATATTTGTTAAATAACAAAAAAAAAAAAATATTTATTGTGGAAGTAACAATGAAAATAAAAATTTGCGACATTTTGTATAGACTTTAAAATTTTATACAAAATTTGATTTCATAATTTTAGTTGTTAAGAAGCCAGAGAAGGAATAAGAACGTTTTTGGGGAAGAACTTGGAATTGAAGAAAAAAATTGAAAAGGATTTTTGGAAAATTTTAAATTTTTAAGAAATTTTGATGAAATTAAAGATATAATAGTAAAGCTAGTGCAATACACTTGTTATAATCATTTAAACAAATAATTAATTTAAGTAAGTTTCTAAAAATATTTTAAAAAAAAATTTTCAATAATTATCTTAAATCTTTTTAGGTTCAAAAATACAAAAATTTTTAGACCCATGAAGCCTAGTCTGCTATCCCTTCCCCTATGTGCCCTAATCTTGGTCTCACCCTGTTCTCTGGCCTACACATCAAACGATGTTGAACACTTTCTTCAACGTTCGGGCATTACCAAAACCAGTTTTGATATAAAAAAGGCACACAATGGTCGCATGATGGTAACCGGTTTGGATAATCTTCGTTGGCTTATGGTATGGATTCGTGAGTTCTTACTCTCCAAGGCCTCTTACGATTGGGACTATCTCTACAAATCCAATTGGAATAAGGGTAAAATACAAAAGCCACGCCCCAAATGGGAACCATTTCCCTGTAAATTAAATAATACCCGATCCCAGCAGCCGCCGACATCGGTACACGAACTAAGACCAGGAGATATAGATGTTATAGGGGTAATAGGAGATTCTTTGTCGGCGGGAAATGGTGTGGTTTCCGAGCATATTATTAATATAGGAGTAGAGTTTAGAGGCTTAACCTTTCCGGGAGGAGGTGTAGAGGATTGGCGTACTGTCTTGACTTTACCCAATATATTGAAGGTTTTTAATCCCCAGTTATATGGTTATGCCACCGGAGATGTCTTAACCGTTAATCGGGATTCTCATCTTAATATAGCCGAGCCCATGATAATGTCCCGCGATTTGGTATATCAGGCCCATATTTTTATAGCACGCCTGAAAAAAGATCCTCATGTGGATTTTGAGAATCACTGGAAACTTTTAACGGTATTTGTGGGCAATAATGATATCTGTTCCGATATGTGTCATCATGATAAAACCGTCGATTTCCTCAAAAATCATGAAAGAGATTTAAGAGAAATGTTTACCTTATTAAGGGACAATGTACCCCGTCTCATGATTAACCTTTTACCCGTACCCAATATGGTCTCCTCGCTAAGAGAAATGCAAAATATACCCTTTTCCTGTCATGCTGTCCATCTGGTGGGCTGCAGCTGCATATTTAGCCAACGTTATGATGTGAAATTCTTGCGTAAAGCCTACAATTACATAACCCGCTGGCAGGCAATCGATCAATATGTTGCCGAATTGCCAGAATTTCAAACAGATGATTTTGTGATTTTATACCAACCCCTTAGCGCCAATGTCACCATGCCAGTGCTGGACAATGGCGATACGGATTTGCGTTACTTTGCTGCTGATTGTTTTCATTTCTCACAATTGGGTCATGCTGCTGCCGCGAATACCTTATGGAATAATATGCTCCAGCCAAAAGGTAGAAAACAATCGATGTTTATTGAACCATTTCTGCATTTTGAATGCCCCACAGAGGATAGGCCTTTCATTGTAACAGGAAGAAATAGTGAAGTAAAACAAAAAAAAATAGGAAATAAGTAAAATATGTAAAATGTAAAACAATAGGAAAAGTAAGAGGAAGGAATATAGAGAAGAAAAATACATTTAGAGCTAAACTGCACTGGGAGTTTAAGAAAAAAATTGAAAAAAAGAAATTTGTATTGTTTTAGTTGATTGAAATTGGGGGAGAATAAAAGGAACTAAAAAAAGGGTTTAGTCCTTTACAGAAATTACTTAGTCGTTGAACAAAAAGTTAAAGATGACAAGCACTTATACTTATACTGCTACCAATACTAATAAAAACTAATGCAAATACTCATACTAATATACATATATTGGTATTAGAACTAATACTGATAATAATTTTCATAGAAAATTTTCGATGTTAAAATTTTTATAGAAAATGTGAATTTTTCTTTTTGAAAATGTTCGATGTTAAAATTTTTGTAGAAAATTTTCGGTGTTATAATTTTGATAGAAAAATTTCGATGTTAAAATTTTTATAGAAAATTTTCAGTATTAAAATTTTTATAGAAAAATTTCGGTGTTAAAATTTTTATAGATAATTTTCGATGTTAATTTTTTCTCAAGAAAATTTTCGATGTTAATTTTTTCTCAAGAAAATTTTCGATGTTAAAATTTTTGTAGAAAATTTTCGATGTTCTAATTTTTATAGAAAATTTTCTATGTTAAAATTGTCATAGAAAATTTTCGATGTTAAAATTAGTATAGAAAATTTTCGATGTTTAAACTTTTATTGAAAATTTTCGATGTTAAAATTTTGATAAAAAATTTTCAATATTAAAAATTTGGAAAAAATTTTCGATGTTAAAATTTTTAAAAAAAATTTTCGATGTTAAAATTTTTATAGAAAATTTTCGATGTTCAAATTTTTGTAGAAAATTTTCGATGTTAAAATTTTTATAGAAAATTTTCGATGTTCAAATTTTTATAGAAAACTTTCGATGTTAAAATTAGTATAGAAAATTTTCGATGTTTAAACTTTTATAGAAAATTTTCGACGTTAAAATTTTGTATAGAAAATTTTCGATGTTAAAATTTTTATAGAAAATTTTTGATATTAAAATTTTTGGAAAAAATTTTCGATGTTAAAATTTTTGGAGAAAATGTTAATTTTTCTTTTTGAAAATATTCGATATTAATTTTTTTTTTTTAAATTTTCGATGTTATAATTTTGTTAGAAAAATTTAGATGTTAAAATTTTTATAGAAAATTTTCAGTGTTAAAATTTTTATAGAAAAATTTCGGTGTTAAAATTTTTATAGATAATTTTCGATGTTAATTTTTTTTTCAAGAAAATTTTTGATTTTAGAATTTTTGTAGAAAATTTTCGATGTTAAAATTTTTGTAGAAAATTTTCGATGTTAAAATTTTAATAGAAAATTTTCGATATTTAAATTTTTATAGAAAACTTTCGATGTTAAAATTAGTATAGAAAATTTTCGATGTTTAAACTTTTATAGAAAATTTTCGATGTTAAAATTTTGTATAGAAAATTTTCCATGTTAAAATTTTTATAGAAAATTTTCGATATTAAAATTTTTGGAAAAAAATTTTCGATGTTAAAATTTTTGGAGAAAATTTTCGATGTTAAAATTTTTATAGAAAATTTTCGATGTTTAAATTTTTATAGAAAATTTTCGATGTTAAAATGTCTAAAGAAAATGTTCGATGTTAAAATTTTTATAGAAAATCTTCGATGTTAAAGTTTTTATAAAAAATTTTCGATTTTAAAATTTTTTTGTAGAAAATTTTCGATGTTAAAATTTTTATAGAAAATTTTTGATAATCAAATTTTTATAGAAAATTTTCGATGTTAAAATGTTTATAGAAAATTTTCGTTGTTAAAATTTTTATAGAAAAATTTCGATGTTAAAATTTTTATAGAAAATTTTTGAAGTTCAATTATTTAAGAAAAATATTCGTTTTTAAAATTTTCGATGCTAAATTTTTTATACAAAATTTTCGATGTTGAAACTTTTATAGAAAATTTTCGATGTTAGAATTTTTATAGAAAATTTTCGATGTTAAAATTTTTATAGAAAATTTTTGATGTTCAATTTTTTAAGACAAATATTCGTTTTTAAAATTTTCGATGCTAAATTTTTTATAGAAAATTTTCGATGTTAAAATTTTTATAGAAAATTTTCGATGTTAATATTTTAGTAGAAACATTTCGATGTTAAAATTTTTACAGAAAATTTTCAGTATTAAAATTTTGTATAGCAAATTTTCGATGTTAAAGTTTTTTTTTAAAATTTTTCGATGTTAAAATTTTTATATAAAATTTTCGATGTTCAAATTTTCATAGAAAATTTTCGATGTTAAAATTTTTATAGAAAATTTTCGATGTTGAAATTTTTATAGAAAATTTGCGATGTTAAAATTTTTGTAGAAAATTTTCGATGTTAAAGTTTTTATAGAAAAGTTTTCGATTTTAAGATTTTTATAGAAAACTTTCGATGTTAAATTTTTTATAGAAAATTTTGGATGTTAAATTTTTTATAGAAAATTTTGGATGTTAAATTTTTTATAGAAAATTTTCGATGTTAAAATTTTTATAGAAAATTTTTTATGTTCAAATTTTTATAGAAAATTTTCGATGTTAAAATTTTTATAGAAAATTTTCGATGTTATAATTTTTATAGAAAATACTCGATGTTAAAATTTTAATAGAAAATACTCGATGTTAAAATTTTTATAGAAAATTTTCGGTATTAAAATTGTGTACAGCAAAATTTTCGATGTTAAAGTTGTTTTTTTAAATTTTCGATGTTAAAACATTTTAGAGAATTTTTAATGTTAAAATTTGTATAGAAAATGTTCGATGCTAAAATTTTTATGAAAAATTTCGATGTTAAAATTTTTATAGAAAATTTTCAATATTAAAATTTTTGGAAAAATTTTTCGATGTTAAAATTTTTGGAGCAAATTTTCGATATTAAAATTTTTAAAGAAAATTTTCGATGTTAAAATTTTTATAGAAAATTTTCGATGTTCAAATTTTTAAAGAAAATTTTCGATGTAAAAATTTTTACTTTAGATTTTTATAGAAATTTGTTGTGTATGACAGATTTCTATAGAATTTAGTTCTGTATAACAGATTTCTATTCTATAGGAACTTTTTCTGTCTAACAGTTTTCTACAGAAATTTGTTCTGTATGACAGATTTTTATAGAAGAATTTTCTGCATAACAGATTTTTATAGAAATTTGTTCTGTATAACAGATTTCTATTCTATAGAAATTAGATCTGTATGACTGATTTCTATAGAAATTTGTTCTGTATGACAGATTTCTATAGAAATTTGTTTTCTATAACAGATTTCTATAGAAATATTTTAAGAATATTTCTATAGAAAATTTTTTCATATAACAGATTTCTATAGAAATTTATTCGGTATGATAGACTTCTATAGTAATTTGTTCTGCATAACAGATTTTTATAGAAGATAATTCTGTATAACAGATTTCTATTATATAGAAATTTTTTTGTATAACAGATTTATATAGAAACTTGTTCTGTATGAGAGATTTCTATAGAAATTTTTTCTGTATAATGGATTTCTATAGAAACTTGTTCTGTATAACAGATTTCTATATTTTTTTTTCTGTATGACAGATTTTTAGACATTTTTTCTGTATAACAGATTCCTATAGAATTTTTTTCTGTCTAACAGATTTCTATAGAAATTTGTTTTGTATAACAGATTAATATTTTACAGAATTCTATAGAATTTTTTCTGTACAGCAGATTTCTTTAGAAATTTGTTTTATATAACAGATTTCTATACAAATTTGTTGTGTATAAAAGATTTTTATAAAAGTTTGTTTTGTAAAACAGATTCATATTCTACAGAAATTTTTTCTGTATAACAGATTTCTATAGAAATTTGTTCTGTATGACAGATTTCTATTGAAATCTGTTTTGTATAACAGATTTCTCAGGGAATTTTTTCTGTATAACAGATTTTTATAGAAATTTTTTCTGTCCAACAGATTTTAGTAGATATTTTTACTGTCGAACAGATTTTAGTGGAAATTTGTTCTGTTTAACAGATTTCAATTATATAGCATTTTTCTGTATAACAGATTTCAATAGAAATTTGTTCTATAGAACAGATTTCTATAGAAATTTGTTCTATAAAACAGATTTCCATTCCATAGGAATTTTTTCTGTATAACAGATTTCTATAAAAATCTTTTTAAATACTTGTTTTTTATAACTAATTTTTATAGAAGTTTATTTCGTATAACAGATTTCTATGGGAATATTTTCTGTATAACAGATTTCTATAGAAATTTGTTCTGTTAAACAGATTTTTATATAAATTTATTATATAGTTAAGAGATTTCTATAAAATCTTATCCGTTAAACAGATTTATGTAGAATATTTGTTCTGTATAACAGTTTTCAATATTAATTTAATTTGTATCACAGTTTTATTTAAACATTGTTACTATTTAAAAAGTTTCTGTGAAAATTTGTTTTGTATAACAGTTTTCAATAGAAATTTTTACATTTTTTAAAACTTTAAATATCTCTTGAATTTTATTTGAAATATTTAAAATATTTTATTTTTAATCCCTAATTTTTAAATAATTCCACTTATCTGCCTCTTTTAGCTCTTTTCCTAAATTTTAATACATAATTGTTTTAACACAAATAAATAAATTTAATATTTAAACACTAAATCGCAACCATTTATTTTTAAATAAAATATTTAGAATTTAAGTTGATAATTTTTTTGAAAAAAAAAAATAATTTAAATGAAGGGAAATAACTCTATTTACAAAAATACCACTCAATATATTAAAAATAATTTTTTAGGAAAAATTCAAAAAAAAAAAACTAAATAAAATTTTTTAAATGAAAAATTTAGTGTTTGAAATAAAAATGCTGTAATTTATTTGTGTGTTGGAATGTTAGTTTAATTATATTAGGGTGGTAATCTTATTAATATAAGAAAAAAATTAAATGAAACCTATAAATGGTTATATTTAAGGGCTTTATAAAAATTTCGCTTAAGTAATTTTGTTTCAAATTATACTTAAATACATTTTTAAAATATTAACTTTTTAGTTTTAATTTTAGTAACAATCCTCCTAATCCTCTTCCGCTTTAAAATCTATTTATTTTAATTTATTTAATATTGTTTTTTCATTTCCTTTTACATACTCATACTAACATATGTTTCCCATAAATAACTCTTTAAATTGCCTAAACTATTTTAGAGTTAATAATTTTTTCAATTCATATTAAATAATTTGTTTTTTTTTCTTTTATTTTTTGCTTAGTTTTCACAATAAAAGTAGTTGCATATTTTTAGGTTACATTTAATTGTAAATTACATCCTGTGATTTGTAAATGTTTTTTATTAGACACATACATATGTAAATACAGATGAACTTTCGCAGCAACAAAGGGTTATGATATTAAGGGCCTCACTTTGGAGACCTGGTATTACCCGCCTTTGGAATAATCGAAATAATCTTTCTACAAACACAAACGTACAAAACAATTTTCTAAAGAAATCTGTTATACAGAACGGATTTCTATAGAATTTTCAATATAAATCTGTTATACAGGACAAATTTCTATAGATTTCAATATATCTGTTATACAGAAAAAAAATTCTATAGAAATCTGTTATGCAGAACAAACTTTTAATTTTTAGAAATCTCTCAAACAGAACAAATGTCTATTGAAATCTGTTATACAGAAATAGAAATCTGTTATACAAAAATAATTTCTATAGAAATATGTTATAAAGAACAAATTTCTATAGAAATCTGTTATTCAGTAAAAATTTCTATAAAAATTTGTTATACAGAAAATTTTTTTAGAGAAATTTGTTATACAGAACAAATTTTTAAAGAAATCTGTTTTAAAAAACAAATTTCTATGGAAATCTGTTATACAAATCAAATTTCTATAGAAATCTCTCAAATAGAACAAATTTATATGGAAACCTGTTATACAGAAATAGAAATTTGTTATACAGAAAAAATTTCTAGAGAAATCTGTTATACAGAAGAAATTTTTATAGAAATCTATTATTCAGAACAAATTTCTATAAAAATCTTTTATACAGAAAAAATTTCTAGAGAAATCTGTTATACAGAAGAAAGTTTTAAAGAAATCTGTTTGAAAAAACAAATTTCTATAGAAATCTCTCAAACAGAGCAAATTTCTATGGAAATCTTTTATACAGAAATAAAATCTGTTATACAGAAATAATTTCTATAGAAATCTGTTATACAGAACAAATTTCTATAGAAATATGTTATTCAGAACAAATTTCTACAAAAGCTGTTAGACAAAAAAAATTTCTAGAGAAATCTGTTATACAGAACAAATTTTAAAAGAAATCTGTTTTAAAGAGCAAATTTCTTTAGAAATCTCTCAAACGGAACAAATTTCTTTGGAAATCTGTTATACAGAAATATAAATCTGTTATACAGAACAAATTTCTAAAGAAATCTATTATTCAGAACAAATTTCTTTAAAAATCTGTTATACCGCAAAAACATTCTTTAGAAACCTATTATACGGAACAAATTTCTATGGAAATCTGTTATACATAAATAGAAATCTGTTATACAAAAAAATTCTATAGAAATCTGTTTTACAGAACAAATTTGTTATGTTAAGAGGTTGTGGGTTCGAATTGTTATACCCAAAAAATTTCCATAAGAATCTGTTATACAGAACAAATTTTAATAGAAATCTGTTATACATAATAAGTTTCTAAAGAAATCTGTTATACATAACAAATTTCTAAAGAAATCATTTATACATAACAAATTTCTATAGAAATCTGTTATATATTATAAATTTTTACAGAAATCTGATATACAGCAAAAAATTTAATTGAAATCTTGTAAAAAAATTTTATAGAAAACTGTTATACAGAACAAATTTCTATAAAAAAAACTATTATACAAAGCAAATTGCTATAAAAATCTGTTAAATACTTAAAGCAAATTTCACAGAACAATTTTCAATATAATTCTGTTATACAAAACAAATTTCTATAGAAATCTGTTATACAGAACAAATTTCTAGAGAAATCTGTTATACAGAAAAAAATTCAATAAAAATCTATTATACATAACAAATTTCAAGAGAAATCGGTAATACAGAAACAATTTCAATAAAAATTTGTTATATAAATTTTAATAGAAATCTGTTATACATTACAAATTTCTATAGAAATCTGTTATACAGAATTTTCAATATAATTCTGTTATACAAAACAAATTTCTATAGAAATCTGTTATACAGAACAAATTTCTATAGAAATCTGTAATATATTATAAATTTTTACAGAAATCTGATATACAGAAAAAAATTTAATTGAAATCTGGTAAAAAAATTTTATAGAAAACTGTTATACAGAACAAATTTCTATAAAAAAAACTATTATACAAAGCAAATTGCTATAAAAATCTGTTAAATACTTAAAGCAAATTTCACAGAACAATTTTCAATATAATTCTGTTATACAAAACAAATTTCTATAGAAATCTGTTATACAGAACAAATTTCTAGAGAAATCTGTTATACAGAAAAAAATTCAATAAAAATCTATTATACATAACAAATTTCAAGAGAAATCGGTTATACAGAAACAATTTCAATAAAAATTTGTTATACAAATTTTAATAGAAATCTGTTATACATTACAAATTTCTATAGAAATCTGTTATACAGAATTTTCAATATAATTCTGTTATACAAAACAAATTTCTATAGAAATCTGTTATACAGAACAAATTTCTATAGAAATCTGTTATATATTATAAATTTTTACAGAAATCTGATATACAGAAAAAAATTTAATTGAAATCTGGTAAAAAAATTTTATAGAAAACTGTTATACAGAACAAATTTCTATAAAAAAAACTATTATACAAAGCAAATTGCTATAAAAATCTGTTAAATACTTAAAGCAAATTTCACAGAACAATTTTCAATATAATTCTGTTATACAAAACAAATTTCTATAGAAATCTGTTATACAGAACAAATTTCTAGAGAAATCTGTTATACAGAAAAAAATTCAATAAAAATCTATTATACATAACAAATTTCAAGAGAAATCGGTTATACAGAAACAATTTCAATAAAAATTTGTTATACAAATTTTAATAGAAATCTGTTATACATTACAAATTTCTATAGAAATCTGTTATACAGAATTTTCAATATAATTCTGTTATACAAAACAAATTTCTATAGAAATCTGTTATACAGAACAAATTTCTAGAGAAATCTGTTATACAGAAAAAAAAAATCAATTAAAATCTATTATACATAACAAGTTTCAAGAGAAATCTGTTATACAGAAAAAATTTCAATAAAAACCTTTAATATAAATTTTAATAGAAATCTGTTATACATTACAAATTTTTATAGAAATCTGTTATACAGAAAGAGAAATCTGTTATACAAACCCAAAAATAAAATAAAGAAATCTGTTATACTGAACAAATTTTTATGAAAATCTATTATACTGAACAAATTTCTATAGAAATCTGTTATATATTATAAATTTTTACAGAAATCTGTTATACGGAAAAAAATTTAGTAGAAATCTGGTAAATACTTAAAACAAATTTCTATAGAAATCTGTTATACAGAACAAAATCTCTATAAAAAACTGTTATACAGAACAAATTGCTATAAAAATCTGTTAAAAACTTAGACCAAATTTCTATAGAAATATTTTAAACAGAACAAATTCCTATAGAAATCTGTTATACGGAAAAATTTGTTATACAGAAAAATCTGTTATACGGAAAAAATTTCTCTATATATCTGTTATACGAGTACATTTGAAATTTATATAAATTCGTTTTATATAAATCTTTTAAGCAAAACGAATTTCTGCTGAGATTGACTTTGAGTCTAACTGTCACTTTGACTATGACTTGCACTTTAAGTATAACTTGTTTTTTTACTATAACTTGCATTCTTAATATGACTTCAACTTTCACTATGATTTTCACTTTTTCTATGACTTGCATTTTTACCATGGCATGCACTTTTACTATGATTTGCACTTTTACTTGCCTTGCACTTTTACTACGACTTGCACTTTTACTATGACTTCCATTTTTACCATGTCATGCACTTTTCCTATGACTTGCATTTTTTTATGACTTGCACTTTTACTAAGTCTTGCATTTTTACTATGACTTGCATTTTTACTATGACTTGCATTTTTACCATGGCATGTACTTTTACTATGATTTGCAATTTTACTTGCCTTGCACTTTTAGTACGACTTGCACTTTTACTATGACTTGCATTTTACCATGTCATGCACTTTTACTATGACTTGCATTTTTTAAGACTTGCACTTTTACTAAGTCTTGCATTTTTATTATGACTTGCACATTTACTATGTCTTGCATTTTACCAATTAATGCATTTTACTATGACTTGCATTTTTTTATGACTTACACTTTTACTGCGACTTGCATTTTCAATATAATTTGAAGTTTTGCTATGACTTGCACTTTTACTATCACTTGCATTTTTGCTATGACTTGTATTTTTACTATGACTTGCGCTTTTACTACGACTTGCACTTTGCAATTTTTTATGACTTGAACTTTTACTAAGACTTTCTTTATTCACTATGACTTGCACTTTTACTTAATATGACTTGAGCTTTAACAATGACTTGCACTTTGACAATGACTTTCATTTAATAAGACTTTCTCTTTCACCATGACTTTGACAATTACTATGGTTTTGACTCAATATCACTTGTTTGGTATAAATCAACTTTTGATCAATTTATTTTAATTTCTTTAAGGATCCCATAATATCCATTTAACTAATGGCTTGATTGTGTGTTGCAACTCAACTTTAACTGTGTTGCCAATTGCCAAAATGACATTGGATATGGCAACTGATAAACGATAATAGAAACTCAGTTGCCTTGTCGTTAAATAAGCATATTATCGATGGCAACAAGAGTCAATTCTAGTTGCAAGTTATAGTTATAGTTCAGCAACTGGGAATTTATAGTTGCTGTAATTTTTTTTGTAAAAATAAACGAAAAAATATATTCTCATGATCCCATGATAAGCTTAAGTAGGTCATCTATACATCTGACATTATGTGTGAAACACTACATCATTTAAATGACCACCACGTGAAATGTTGCAAACAATGATTATTTTGAGGTAATTTTCGACCATATTTTGACACATATTGGGCGGTATTTCAGCCATAACTTGATGAATGTTGGTGTTCAAGGTGCTCAAGGGTTAAAGGTTTATCTGCGTAAATACAAACTTTCGCGAAAAAAGACTAATGGTGTCAAATCGCATGATCTTGGTCGCCAGTTGATATCGCCACGAAAAGAAATTTCGCGACCAGGAAATGTCTCTTGTAATAAAGCCATATTCGCTCGATTTGTGTGGCATGAAACCACATATTCTCTAAGTAGTATTCTTCAATAATGTGCCGTAAGACAGTCCTAATTCCTGAAAACGACGAGGAATCGATACATTCGGGTCTTCGGCAACAATTTCAATTATAGCAGCGATATTTTCAGCGAAACGATGATGTATAGGGCTTACAATATTTGTAACCGTTCCAGTCTCTTCAAATTTCTTCATAATTTTGCCAATTGCTTGCGTAGTTGGACGATTATGAAAACCATAATCCACCATTTTTATAGTTTTTATGCGCTGTGTGATTCTAAAGCGATCCAATTTCGTCAATGTCAGACTTTTAACGGAAAAAGAAAAAAAACTTAGTTTGACAGATGTCAAATTTCAGTTCTATACTTTTGAAACCTCGAAATGGATAACCCAATATCTCTTTGATTTATTATGATTTAAGCTTGTGTCATTCTATAAAAACCACACGATACAAACTGAGGAATTCCAGGCAAAAATACTTGCCTATAGTCGTCCAAGGGTTAATCCATTTCTAACTGCTTTAAAATGCCTAAACAAATTTAACAAAAATTTTGCTGATTTCAATTTTTATTTAATTTTATTTGTTTTTCCAACTGATGCAATTTTTTTTTGCTCTTTTCAATTTTTAATTTAAATAATTTTTTTTTGTTGTTTTTGGGTTAATAGTAATTCAACATCAATTGCGGTTAAAGGTTTGTTTTTATGCAAAAATTGTTGTGCTAAAATCGTAGTTGGTTATTTTTTTGTTAGTGGGAGTATATTTAACATTTTTTGCTGTTTTTGTTTTCCTGGCAACAAGGACGACGACATTATGCAAGAACTTTTGCCTTTATCAGGAATTTATTTAACAATTATTTGTAATTATTTTGTTTAGTGGTTTTAAAATGCACATACAATTATTTTAATATAAATGCAGAGCAAATCCATTCGACACACACAGATAATTTTATATTTTAATTATAGAGTTTTGTTGTTTTTTTGTGTCTGTATGTGTGTAATTGTTGCTAGTTTTGCAGTTTATGCAACAAATACTGAGATTTGTTAATAATTATTTAAAATGCAAAAACATATGAAATTATATAGGAGATAGTTAATGGGACAGACGGATATAGGCATTATTTCTCGGGACAGTGGAATTTGGGGAAACTAAAAGAAATCTTTGAAAAATTTCCCAGAAAAATATGAATCTGTGGAAAATTTTCCTTTAAAAAAATAAACTTTTGAAAATTTTCTTATAAAAAAAATAAACTTTTGAAAAATTTCCTATTAAAATAAGAACTTTTTGAAAAATTTCCTATAAAAATAGGAAATCTTTGAAAAATTTCCTATAAAAATAGGAAATTTTTGAAAAATTTTCTATAAAAATAGGAAATTTTTGAAAAATTTCCTATAAAAATAGGAAATTTTTGAAAAATTTCCTATGAAAATAGGAAATTTTTGAAAAATTTCCTATAAAAATAGGAAATTTTTGAAAAATTTCCTATAAAAATAGGAAATTTTTGAAAAATTTCCTATAAAAATAGGAAATTTTTGAAAAATTTCCTATAAAAATAGGAAATTTTTGAAAAATTTCCTATAAAAATAGGAAATTTTTGAAAAATTTCCTATAAAAATAGGAAATTTTTGAAAAATTTCCTATAAAAATAGGAAATTTTTGAAAAATTTCCTATAAAAATAGGAAATTTTTGAAAAATTTCCTATAAAAATAGGAAATTTTTGAAAAATTTCCTATAAAAATAGGAAATTTTTGAAAAATTTCCTATAAAAATAGGAAATTTTTGAAAAATTTCCTATAAAAATAGGAAATTTTTGAAAAATTTCCTATAAAAATAGGAAATTTTTGAAAAATTTCCTATAAAAATAGGAAATTTTTGAAAAATTTCCTATAAAAATAGGAAATTTTTGAAAAATTTCCTATAAAAATAGGAAATTTTTGAAAAATTTCCTATAAAAATAGGAAATTTTTGAAAAATTTCCTATAAAAATAGGAAATTTTTGAAAAATTTCCTATAAAAATAGGAAATTTTTGAAAAATTTCCTATAAAAATAGGAAATTTTTGAAAAATTTCCTATAAAAATAGGAAATTTTTGAAAAATTTCCTATAAAAATAGGAAATTTTTGAAAAATTTCCTATAAAAATAGGAAATTTTTGAAAAATTTCCTATAAAAATAGGAAATTTTTGAAAAATTTCCTATAAAAATAGGAAATTTTTGAAAAATTTCCTATAAAAATAGGAAATTTTTGAAAAATTTACTATAAAAATAGGAAATTTTTGAAAAATTTCCTATAAAAATAGGAAATTTTTGAAAAATTTCCTATAAAAATAGGAAATTTTTGAAAAATTTCCTATAAAAATAGGAAATTTTTGAAAAATTTCCTATAAAAATAGGAAATTTTTGAAAAATTTCCTATAAAAATAGGAAATTTTTGAAAAATTTCCTATAAAAATAGGAAATTTTTGAAAAATTTCCTATAAAAATAGGAAATTTTTGAAAAATTTCCTATAAAAATAGGAAATTTTTGAAAAATTTCCTATAAAAATAGGAAATTTTTGAAAAATTTCCTATAAAAATAGGAAATTTTTGAAAAATTTCCTATAAAAATAGGAAATTTTTGAAAAATTTCCTATAAAAATAGGAAATTTTTGAAAAATTTCCTATAAAAATAGGAAATTTTTGAAAAATTTCCTATAAAAATAGGAAATTTTTGAAAAATTTCCTATAAAAATAGGAAATTTTTGAAAAATTTCCAATAAAAATAGGAAATTTTTGAAAAATTTCCTATAAAAATAGGAAATTTTTGAAAAATTTCCTATAAAAATAGGAAATTTTTGAAAAATTTCCTATAAAAATAGGAAATTTTTGAAAAATTTCCTATAAAAATAGGAAATTTTTGAAAAATTTCCTATAAAAATAGGAAATTTTTGAAAAATTTCCTATAAAAATAGGAAATTTTTGAAAAATTTCCTATAAAAATAGGAAATTTTTGAAAAACTTCCTATAAAAATAGGAAATTTTTGAAAAATTTCCTATAAAAATAGGAAATTTTTGAAAAATTTCCTATAAAAATAGGAAATTTTTGAAAAATTTCCTATAAAAATAGGAAATTTTTGAAAAATTTCCTATAAAAATAGGAAATTTTTGAAAAATTTCCTATAAAAATAGGAAATTTTTGAAAAATTTCCTATAAAAAAAGGAAATTTTTGAAAAATTTCCTATCAAAATAGGAAATTTTTGAAAAATTTCCTATAAAAATAGGAAATTTTTGAAAAATTTCCTATAAAAATAGGAAATTTTTGAAAAATTTCCTATAAAAATAGGAAATTTTTGAAAAATTTCCTATAAAAATAGGAAATTTTTGAAAAATTTCCTATAAAAATAGGAAATTTTTGAAAAATTTCCTACAAAAATAGGAAATTTTTGAAAAATTTCCTATAAAAATAGGAAATTTTTGAAAAATTTCCTATAAAAATAGGAAATTTTTGAAAAATTTCCTATAAAAATAGGAAATTTTTGAAAAATTTCCTATAAAAATAGGAAATTTTTGAAAAATTTCCTATAAAAATAGGAAATTTTTGAAAAATTTCCTATAAAAATAGGAAATTTTTGAAAAATTTCCTATAAAAATAGGAAATTTTTGAAAAATTTCCTATAAAAATAGGAAATTTTTGAAAAATTTCCTATAAAAATAGGAAATTTTTGAAAAATTTCCTATAAAAATAGGAAATTTTTGAAAAATTTCCTATAAAAATAGGAAATTTTTGAAAAATTTCCTATAAAAATAGGAAATTTTTGAAAAATTTCCTATAAAAATAGGAAATTTTTGAAAAATTTCCTATAAAAATAGGAAATTTTTGAAAAATTTCTTATAAAAATAGGAAATTTTTGAAAAATTTCCTATAAAAATAGGAAATTTTTGAAAAATTTCCTATAAAAATAGGAAATTTTTGAAAAATTTCCTATAAAAATAGGAAATTTTTACAGGAAATTTTTAAAAAAATTTCCAATTTTTATAGAAAATTTTCAAAAATTTCCAATTTTTATAGGAAATTTTCAAATTTTCATATATTACAGATTTGTCTCTTTAGGTCACTTTTTTATCAATTACCATTTCGTTATGCATAAGGCCCCACTGTGCCCTTCCCGTGTTATATAGATTTTTTGTCATTTAAATAAAATGGTTTTGCTGAATAAATCTGCTATTTATTTAATTGTTTTAAATACCATTTCCTTGTTATTATCGGATAAACATGTGTTGGGTGTTGCCGTTCCAATTTGGTTTGAATATTTTATTCGTCAGTAATTTCCCAATATTTTGAAGGGAAATATGTAGGGGACTTAAAAAAAGAAAAATATTTATAGCTCTAGCCTTTTAGGTCAAGTTACAAATTTTGAATCTTTAGATAAAGCCTTAATCTTGAATCTATATATAAACTATTTACAGTTTTTGTCACATTTCTAGTCTTAGTTGTACTCATCGTCCTAATGAAGGCTCCAGTAATAATTATATTTATAGTCCAAGTATGCCTTACCCATACGCAACGAAAGCCGGGCTGTTTTCAAACTTATTTTCCTATTGGCAGCTTTTACTCATCCATATCATTTTCCCCTCATGAATTATTTAAAAACATTATTTTACAGTTCTTTAGTTTCTTAAGAAATTTTTCCACAATTATATTTCTCCTTAAGCAAACTATAAGTTTTTCATCCTTTAAAGAAAAAAAAAAACAGAATTTTCAAACGCATGTTTAAATGGAATCTACTTATTTATTTATGCGAATGATATACAATTGCCAGCACAAATATTTACATGAGAAATTCACATGCCATTCGCTAACGACTACCTTTACAAGGTATTTTGCATATTTAAGATGGGCCCAAATGAATGTGTTTATTGCATTTACCTGTGATTAAGTGAAAAATCTGCACTTGTTACACGAGAAAAAAATTAATAATGCAAAAGAGAGGCGGAAAAAGGACGACAGACTGGGGCATCAACAAATGGAGGTTTTGCTAGAAAAAATATAAAATTTTAATTTAACCCTTTGGGTCAATATGACCCAACAATGAAATATTAACAAAACTTCATATTTAACATAGGATTTTTTTTTTAATTTCGGACCAGCATTTAGGGGATGACCCCTACTTATACAATGCATTGTATTGGAAGTAGGAAAATAGGTTATGGGAGGGAGGATAGATGGGCTTTGAATTTACCTATATTGCAACTGGAAGGGAAAACTTCTGCGGGGAGTGAATTCCACATACGAACTATTGAAGATATCGAACGAATTTAATGTATCGTGTTATTCGGTCTACCGGCCAATCAACCACAAAGGAATGAGCTCTAACAGAATGACGTGTATTACGTAAAAAAGTCCGAATTCTCTGATTTCGTTAGAGCACATTCCGAAGTATTAACAATAGAACAGGTGTTCCTGTAAATCAATAGTGTTGGATACCTACTGTCCCGATGAGCACTTTCGCCGTTTCCTAGACTCGGTCGAGATGCTGCAAAATAGACTTTGAAGCTCCGGCCCATACATGAGGTGAGGAGATCAGATGGATTGAAGTATCTCTTGCACCTCTTTAGAAAACCAAGACAATTGAATGCTTCTTTCGACACTTAAAAGATGTATTTTCTCGAACGGACATCACATTAAATTCTCATGCCCAGAACATCAGGAGCATCTAATTCCTCAATATGTACACCACCCATTAATACAGATGAAGAAACATGGTTTGCCGCGCGTTTATGCGTAAGCATACAACATCTGTTCGCACGATCCCATTCTGAAATTGTTTCTCAATCTCGGTTTGATGATTAATTCATGTTTTGTCTCATAGCGCCAAACTCAAGAAGGCTTGGCCTACGATTGAATGAATATGAATGCTAAATATTACTATCATCTGCAATAGAGTAGATAGGATTGGAAGCTTGACGTAGAAGGTCATTTATAGAGATAAGAAATAGAGTTGGAGATAGAACGGAGTTTGCGGTACCCCTGAATTATTCTTGAACTAGTTTGATGAGAACCCATCTATGTTTAACAACTCGTATAGAGCGATCTCTGAGGATGCTCGATATTAACCGAAGCAATAAGTTTTGATAGAATTGCGACAATATCGTTACATAATATGTGAACAGCCCATGAATGGAAAAATATTCAATGAAAGCGATCATATAGATAATTTGACTGAACAAATTATTGATAGATGATTCTGAATGAAGCTGAACTCGACTCAATTATGTTCTATAGAAAATAAAAAAAATATAGTGGAATTAGGCATAACAATCGCTTTGTTGGGTCATATTGACCCAAAGGGTATTAAATGTGTGTCAATCGTGTTTTGAAATGTGGAGGGGGGAGGAAAAATTTTAATTTTATTATTTTCTTTTAAAAACATAATTTTCGCCCCTGTAATGGATAAATTAAAGTTTCATGTTCATATCTAATTATTTAAGAGGAAAATTTTGCGTTTGAAAAACAAAATTGGGTCAAATTGACCCAAGGAGCGTATAAGGGTTAAGTGAAAATATTAATTTCAGTAAAAATGCAAATTTTTGTGAACATTTTAAAAATCAGTTTTACCCTTTATAACCATAATCGTCCACTGTTTTTAAAAAGTATCAAAGATGTGTCTTCTTTTTCTAATCAGAAAAAGTCTACTGTTTTAAGATGACTCAGCAGTATAAGGTTTATTCAGTTGTAGAGTTTTAGCTTAAGATGACTCAGCAGTTTTTGGATAATCCAACAGTTCAAGGTTGACTCAGCAGTTTTATGATGAATCAGCGGTTTTAGGAAAACTCAGATTAAGGATGACTCAGCAGTTTAAGGATGACTCAGCAGTTCGAATTATTTTACCCCCTACTATCACCACTTTCGAAAAAGTTTTAAACAATTGTCATCTTATTTTCGTAGTTGATATAAACCCAATTTCAAATTTGTTTCTATCTTCTTTAGTTTCGGAGATATGGAGCAACTGATTTTTCGTTTCTTTCGCCCTTTTAGACCATGCCTGTCCGTCTGGCTAGACCGACGTGTAATCAAAGTACAAATTGCAATTTTGAAGTTAATTTAATAAAATTTTATAAATCTTGTTTTTTGGTAGAAGTCATAACTGCCACTGGTCTGCTATCCCGGCATTGAGATATTGACCTCAAATTTAAGTATAGTTTTAAAAAAATTAGAGGAAAGTTTCCCTGTTTGATTCCTTTATATCTGGCTAAGAAGATCTTGTCGCACCTGACACAGGTTGAGGTTAAATTATATGAACTTTATTTTCATTGTTGATTTAGAGCCTTTTCAAATAACCATTGGACATCTACCTCTTTCGCAGATGTATGACGAATAGGGCTTTACAGGGTTCTAACTATTGTAGATCATGTTATCTGAATATATGACTGATATGGCCAGGCGTAGAAACCAAAAGCCGAAGACTTTTTGAAATATTCGTAAATATCACGATCATTAATGAAATTCGTGAAAATGAGTATTTAAAGCATTCAGTTGAGATTTAGGTGTGAGCAAAGTCGGTTGGTGCTGCTTTGTTAAAGAAAGAACAAAAACAAAAAATACAAGAAAAAAAAAATCAAAATCTATTTTGTAGCAACAAAATATAGGGTTCGATAGAACAAAGAAATAGAATCTTGAAGTAATAGGGTACATTTATTGAAAATAAAAAATATTTCTAGCAAAAATTTTGGCAAAAAAAATTTCTATAGAAAGATTTTTGGCAAAAAAAATTTTCTATAGAAAAATTTTGCACAAAAAATTTTGTATAAAAAAATTTTCGACAATATTTGCAAAAAAAAATAGTATAAAAAATTTTTGAAAAAAATTTTGTATAAAAAATTTTTGACAAAACAATTTTGTATAAAAAATTTTGTATAAAAAATTTTGTATAAAAAGTTTTTGACAAAAAAATTTTATAACTAAACTTTTGAAAAAAAATTTGTTTAATTTTCTATAGAAGTTTTGATAAAAAAAATTCTATAGAAAAATTTTAAATATTTATACATAAAAATTTTTGATAAAAAAATTTTGTATATAAAAATTTTTGACAAAAAAGTTTTCTAAACAAAAATTTTCTGAGAAAAATTTTTTCCAAAAAAAAAATTTGACAAACAAATTTTGTATAAAAAATTTTCGACAATTTTTGACAACATTTTTGACAAAAAAATTTTGTATAGAAAATTTTTTGATAAAAACTTGAAGAAAAATAAAATATTTATAAAGAAAAATTTTTGGCAAAAAAAAAAAAAAAAATTGTATAGAAAAATTTTTGACAAAAAAATTTTCTACAGAAAAATTTTTGAAAAAAATTTTCTCTAGAAAAATTTTTCGCAAAAAAATTTTCTATAGAAAATTTTTAACAAAAAAATTTTCTCTGGAGAAATTTTTGTCAAAAAAATTTTCTACATAAAAATTTTTTAGAAAAATTTTTGAAAAAAATTATATATCTCAAATTTTTTGATAAAAAATTATAGAAAATTTTATTTTCTATAGAAACATTTTTTAAGAAAAAAATTTTTAAAGGAAATTTTCTATAGAAAAATTATGGAAAAAAAAATTTGTATTGAACAATTTTTGAAACAAAAAAAAATTTCTTAGAAAAATTTTTGACAAAAAATTTCGTTTAGAAAAATTTTTGACAAAAAAATTTTGTATAGAAACATTTTTAACAAAAATTTTTTTTACAGAAAAATTTTTGAAAAAAAGTTTTCTATACAAAAAGTTTTGACAAAAAAATTTTGTAGGAAAAATTTTTAACAAAAAATTTTTTTATTGAAACATTTTTGACAAAATTTTGTAGGAACAATTTTTTGATAAAAATTATAGAAAATTTTGTTTTCTATAAAAAAATTTTCTATAGAAAAACTTTAGACAAAAAACTTTTCTATAAAAAAATTTTTGACAAAAAAAATTTTCTATAGAAAAATTTTTGACAAAAAAAATTTTCTATAGAAAAATTTTTGACAAAGAAATTTATAAAAAAAAAAAATTTTCATTGAAAAATTTTTGAAAAAAAATTTTATATTGAAAAATTTTTTCGCAAAAAAAATTTCTAAAGAGAATTTTTAACAAAAAAATTTTCTATGGAAAAATTTTTGATAAAAAAATTATCTTTATAAAAATTTTTTATAGAACATTTTTTGACAAAAAAAATTGTATAGAAACATTTGTAACAAAAAATTTTTTTATGAAAAATTTTTGACAAAAAGTTTTATATAGAAAAATTTTGACAAAAAAATTTTGTAGGAAAAATTTGTTGATAAAAATTATGGAAAATTTTGTTTGGTATAGACAAATTTTTGACAAAAATTTTCTATAGAAAAATTTTTGACAAAAAATTTTCTATAGAAAAATTTTTAAAAAAGTAATTAAATTTGTAGAAGAAATTTTGGACAATTTTTGACAAAAAAAGTTTGATAAACAAATTTTCTATAAAAAAAAATGTTTGACAAAAAAATTTTCTATTAGAGTAAAGTTTAAAAATTCAGGCTCATATTTTAAACTTTTTGTTCTACTGCCATTTTTGCTTATTTTACATCGAGAGCATGCTGAAGGGTTTAAAGCCGATGGAGGATGGTGTAGTTATTAATAATTTTAAATGAAATGTTAAAAGAAAAAGAAATTGTTGTTGACGTCGAACCCAGTAAGAATTTGTTATTTTTTTTCTACTATTTTGAGACTATGTCGTCATTTCTTTCTTCTTAGTTCCTTAATTTTAGAAATATTAACTAATCCCTGATACCTTAGTTTCGGCATTTTCTGCATGACTCTTTCAAACATTATCTAGCCAATTTTTAAACTTCAAATACTTAAGAATAACCCCAGACACGTACCACAAACTAATTTTCTATAAGTAATTTAAACTACCTTAAGGATTAATTACAAGGATTTAAGGATTTCTTTGACAAAAGTGGAAAAAACCCAAGAAATTTGAAAAGAAAAAAAACAAATCCCTTAAAAGATAATTAGTCAAACCAAAGAAATGCACTTAAATTACCAGTAACCCTTTCGCTTCCGATGTACAAATGAAATGTTGAAATTATTAAAAATTAAAAACAAAAGCGAAATTTCAAAAAGAAAGTTAATCCTGGTTACAAAACCTAACCATTACCTGGTGAACAAATGGTGGAACAAATTTTGTTCTATTTTTTTTTAACAAGAATTAAGGGAGTCTTAAATTTCCTTTTAGGAGTCTTTTTCCATGGACTCGTGCCACACGCACGAGGTTTCTTTTAAATTCAATATTTTGTATTGTTTAAAAAATTAAACATGACAAAAAAATCCATCACTAATCCCTGATATTAATGAACCAACACACACATTTTCTATGACTTTGATAAGGCTTTCACTTTTTTCTTTTAAAGGGAAAATATGAAAGGGAGTTGGGGGATAAATATTTGTTTAAGGTTTATAGATTTTTTTGATGAATAAATGGTAAGAATTTAATTTTTAGTGCATTTTAAATTAATGATTGAAATCTCAGAGAACAGAAAAAGTAAATGGGAAAGTGCAGGCAGGATGTTAAGGAAATTTATTTAGATTTTTAAGAAAAATTGAACTTAAATAATTCTGACTTAAGGTACCAGCACGTGTTGTGTTAAAAATGATTAATCCAAGGAGCTAAGATATCATTAATTATAAATTTTGAAGAAAAATACCTACTTCTTATAAACCGTATCTGCCTAGTTTAGCTTTTGGTCTTAGATTTACTACTTTAGCCTTAGGGCGCTGTGGCTTAGTTGGTTAGCACGTCGCCCAACCAATGAGCCTAGAGTTCGAACCCCATTCACTTCAAAATTAATTTCTGTAATAATTAATTTCTATTAAATTATTAAAAACCACAGCATTCGCCATCGGCGATAATCCTACAGCAATAACACGCCGCCGATGTACACTGGTATTTCTTGATGCAAAAAACTAGAAGGAGTGACCCTACAACAATAAAATTTTGCATACTTGTTCAATTTTATATTGGTAAGAAAAAATCAAAAAATTTTCGAAATTCATCGACTCCTTGGGGTACCTGCCATGGACTCCTAGTTTTTCACATATTTTTCTTCTCAATGTACAAGTTGTAATTCTCAACAGAATTTAGTGAAATTCAACACACGTCTATTAATTAACTCAAGAAAGTGATATACTAATTTTGGTTGGAGTTCGTCGGCTAATTGGGGTACCTGCCTTGGGCCCCCATTTTTTCACATATTTTTCTATTCCATGTACATGTCGCAATTCTCGACAGAATTTGGTTAAATTCAACACACATCTATAAATTTTTTCAAGAAAGAGATATATTAATTTTGGTTGAAATCCGTCGACTCCTTGGGGTACCTTCCTTGGGATCCTATTTTATCGCCTATTTTTCTTCTCAATGTACAAGTCGGAATTCCCAACAGAATTTGGTAAAATTCAACACACGTCTATTAATTAATTCAAAAAAAGGATTTACGTATTTTTTTTTAAATTCGTCGACTTCTTGGGGTATCTGCCTTCGACCCCCATTTTTTCACCAAATTTTCTTTTCAATGTACAGGACGCAATTCTCAAGAAAATTTAGTAAAATCCAACACACGTATACTAATTCATTTAGAATAGAGGTCTACGAATTTTGGTTGAAATCCGTCGACTCCTTGGGGTACACTCCTTGGACTCCTATTTTTTCACAAATTTTTCCTTTAAATGTACAAGTCGCAATTCTCAACAGATTTTGGTGCAATTCAACAGACGTCTATTAATTAATTCAGAAAAGAGATCTACTAATTTAGGCTGAAATCCGTCGACTCCTTGGGGTACCAGCCTTGGGCTCCTACTTTTTCACCTATTTTTCTTCTCATTGTATAAGTCGCAATTCTCGACAGAATTTAGTAAAATTCAACACACGTCTATTAATTAATTCAAGAAAGAGATCTACTAAGTTTCTCTGAAATCCGTCGACTGCTTGGGGTACCATCCTTCTGCTCCTACTTTTCCACCTATTTTTCTTCTCAATGTACAAGTCGAAATTCTCGACAGAATTTAGCAAAATTCAACACACGTCTATTAACTAATTTAGGAAAGAGATCTACTTATTTTGGTTAAAATTCGTCGACTCCTTGGGGTACCTGCTTTGGACCCCCATTTTTTACAAATTTTCCTTTTCCATGTACTCTCAATATAATTCGATGAAATTGAATACACGTATATTAATCAATTCAGGAAAGAGATCTGCCAATTTTGATTGAAATTCATCGACTTCTTGGGGTACCTGCCTTGGACTCCGATTTTTTCACAAATTTTTCTTTTCAATATACAAGGCGCAATTCTCAACAGAATTTGATCAAATTCAATACAAATTTATTTATAAGTTTTTAAAAGAGCTTTGCTTAATTTGGTTGAAATCTGTCAACTCCTTCGTGTACCTGCCTTGGGCCCCCATTTTTTCACCAATTCTTCTTTTCATTGTACAAGACGCAATTCTCAACAGAATTTAGTGAAATCAAACACACATTTTTTAATTAAATTAAGAAAGAGATCAACTCATTTTGGTTGAAATCCGTTGACTCCATGGGGTACCGGCTTAGGGCTCCTATTTTTACATCTATTTTTCTTCACAATGTACAAGTCGCAATTCTTGACAGAATTTCGTAAAATTCAACACACACCTATTAATTAATTAAAAAAGGGATCTACTAATTTTGGTTGAAAGTTGTCCACTAATTGGGATACCTCCCGTGGATCCCCATTTTTCCACAAATTTTTCTTTTCAATGTACAAGTCACAATTCCCAATAGAATTTGATGAAATTCAAGACACGTCTATCATTTGAATCAGAAAGAAGATATACTGATTTTAGTTGAAATTCGTCGACTAATTGGAATACCTGCCTTGGACCCCCATTTTTCACTAATTTTTCTTTTCAATGTAGAAGTTGCAATTCTTGATAGAATTAGATGAACTTCAACATACGTCTATTTATTAGTTCATAAAAAAGCTCTATTAATTTTGGTTGAAATTAAATCACCCCTTGGGGTACCTGTCTTGGACCCCCATTTTTCATCAATTTTTCTTTCTTACGTAAAATCCGCAATTCTTAACAGAATTTGATGAAATTCAACGCACATCTAGTTATTAGCTCACAAAAAAGCTCTATTAATTTTGGTTGAAATTAGACCATCCCTTGGTGTACCTATCTTGGACCTCCATTTTTCACCTAATTTTCTTTTTAAAGTACAATCCGCATTTTCCAACAAAATTTAATTAAATTCGTCACACGTCTATAAGTTGATCTACAAAAGAGGTCTACTTATTTTGTTTGAAATCAGTTGATTCCTTGAGTGCCTGCCTTGGACCCCCATTTTTCAGCAATTTTTTTTTGTCCACGTATAAGCTTTTGGTTCTTTTGGTTGACCCAAAAAAGAGTTCTGCTAATTTTTTTAAAATCCGTCAAATCCTACGGAACTTATACTTAAACTCAATTTTATTAAAAGTTACGCCTAAACGACTGCAACACTTTTTGCTTAAATTATGAATAACAATTTATGTGACTTTTTTCAGAAAATTTTGAACTTTGTTCTGCGATCGGTAAATTTCGATTAATTTTTTTCGCTCAATCTAAAGAAGAGACTTTCGCCTTTTATATGGTTATGGTGAGAGCGCCGAGCAAAACCGATTTAACTTAGTTTTTGTTCAAAGAAAGACGAAAACACTGAATTATGTAGAGCTTTTTTGATTCCCAGATATCTCCTAAACTATATATGTTATAAAGTTATTTTCTTCTGCAGACCTAAACCAAAACTCTGTACCTTAATTAAATTGACCTCAAGATTAAAGGTGCGAAACTATATTCGATGGGTGAGCTATTGAGTTTGATGAAAATTTTCATCACTTTTTGTTTTGGAACATTAAGCACATTTCAATGCCTTTTTTATAAAATATGGTAAAAATGTTTCTTAAAAACTTCAATTGATCCTTAATATCTAGACTCTTCTCTGTAGAACTGCATCATTAGGTTTTTTAAAAGCGTTGGTCAAAAAATGGCTTTTTTGCAGCAGAAATACCAAAGCGCGCCGTCGATGTAAAAAAAAAACTGTTTGTAGAACAAAAAGTTTAAAATTGCCACAAAATAATAGCAATTGGTCCAACATAAGCACAATTTGTCTAAGTGTTACTTTCTCTTAAAAAAATCGTTATCGTTTGACTTTACCCTACTCCTCTCTATTAAAGCTTTAATATAACTTTCCTCTTCTTTTTTTGAAACTTCATTATTTAATCATCAGAAACTTCTCCAAACTTTAGGCCAACTTCGAAAAAAAAAAAATTGTATTATTAGGCAAAAGAAAATTACTTCCTGGGCGCCAATTGTGTTTGTTTTATATCTAGGGATTCGCTTTTCCTGTTTGGAAAACTATGCAAAACTTAACGAGGCTAATCAAATATTGTTTTTTTTTTTATTTCAATAATTTGTTATTTCATTTAGTTTAACACTCAGTGCAACCCCAATTTTCATATTCAATCCCCTTCCGCTTAATATTAAACAAATTAAAGTTATTTGCAAAAAAATGGGGTTGGAGTTTCAAGTTATAATAATTGGTACACAGAAAAAAAAAATTTAAGCAAACTTTTCAGCTTAACCTTACTGTCACTTGGTAATCTAAAAAGGTCACATGTCCCTTTCCATATTTGCATAGACTAAATAAGAATTATACTACGTTATACAAAAGACTCTGTAACTAAAGATATTACACTTCCATGCATTGATTTGCCATATGGTCGTTTTAAAAACTCCATAAAAAAGACATTTAATTCTAAAAAAACTAATACAGACGATTATCCAATGAGAGAAAGCTAAAAACTATTTTGAAAAAAAAAAAAATCTGAAAAAAAGTAGTCGTTTCAAGCTATTTCAAAATAATCTGCCAAAATATTTAAAACCAAATTGCACAACAATGTTCAAAATATAGTTTATTATCCCTAACTTGCGCAAATTTGCGCCATTTTTAATTGGAACTATAATAAGACAAATGATAAGATTTTAATATTTAAGAAAGTATTCGCTACTACTTTGCGCGATTTCTAAATTATATTATAATAAATATTGGCCATAATGATGAAAGTATTTCTCTCGGTGTAAAGAAAATTTTGTGAAACTTATCTTAAATATAAATTAAGTGGGTTATGATAATATTAAGTACAAATTTAATTAATTAATTTAAGAGCCTTTAGCCTTCAACTGACTAAGACAAATCAATAGGAAATTCATAAAATAATAAGAAAAGTCAACAGATATAAAGACAAATTTAATAGACTTCTTAAAGATATACATACCCCTTAATTCATAAACTAATAAGAAAAAATTTATCAAAGCTTTTTCATTTAAAAATTTATCAAAGTCTCCAGAAAATCATCCCAAAAATATATCCATTGATATAAAAAATCTTTCATTAATAAAACCACAACATTTGCATTTGTCTTCTTTTGTCTAAAAATTAAAATTTTCAAATGGATTTAGCCACAAAAAGAAAGAAACATGTGTATAAATTACTCACAATAAATTTAATTAGCCTTCATTAAGGAATTTACATTGACAATTCCGCCTCCTCTTCAAACAGCCATAATATTTTCCAGAAATCATTATTCTTGTCATAATATTATGTTTATGAGATGTTTTTGATTTTAAGCTTTTTTTAAAGAAATTTATTAATTTGTATATTTGGATTTAAAAAAAAATCTAAAAAATGAAGAAATTATTAAAAGAAAACTTCTTTCCATTGCAGATGCATTTGAGTGTAATTTATTTCATAGAAAAATATGATATTTTAAATTTACAATTCATAGTCGTACAACCATGAAAACAAACATAAATAAAATTGAACAACAACGACACGACTCGACATGAAAATCTTATTTTATTTAACCTCATTTGACGCCCCATCTTTGAAGATACCCTACACAAAAGAAAGTGGCAGGCAATGAATTACAAGTGATTTAACAGAAGTATAAACCAGAACTTCAAACCGTGTTAGTATTAGTAGGTGTAGGGTGTCGTTAGATTTTACTCTGTCCTGAGTAGTGATGCTTCCTTCTCATAGTTTTCTTTTTCTATGGCAATGAATAAAGTTCACATGCAATTTTCCTGCTTTCACATACAACACTCACACACCCTGACACACTGATATACGGAAACACACACATACACTTATAAATGACATTGCAAGATTTATGGCAACACAATTAATCAGTGTGTATGCATGATATTTTTCCGTTCCGTTCTATGTCTTATGATGGAACTTGTCGTTCATATTGTTGCTGCTGCAGCAGCATTTTCTGCTTTCATGGATGATGATATTGCTCTAGTTGTTCCTTTGTAGTGGTGGTAAATTGTTGCTGGCCTGTCTTATCTTGGGGAATAATTTGCTCATGAGTTTGGGGGCATCTCTGTGAAATTTCTACCACAATTGTAAATAAGTATGGCAGTATTTTGTTATGTTAAATAATTATAATGAGCAAGTAAAAGTTTTTCAGCTTGTTGCATTCAACACTCTAATGATGATGCTGCTGCTGCTCGACTATTTACACATCTCTCATTTCTACAACTGATACTTGCAACATTTATCTGTTCTTTATTTTCGAGTAGACGACATTTATATCTTTGCTTAAGAAGAAAAAAAAACTACAAAAATATATTTATAATTCTTCTTCTCGTTTTTTGTGTAAATATGCCGCGCGACAGTAGCGTTAAATTTTCCAGCGTTTAATTAAAAACATGTCATTTGCTTTTATAATGATCTACAACAACAGCAACGAAAGTAATAAATATCATGTTTAACATTGTCGTATGAAAATATTTTACTACAATTGTCCCAGAACTATTACTTTAGAAGATGTGGATAAAAATATGTATATATTTTTACGTTCTTGGTCCTCAATTTCACGACTTTTATTCTTATTTGGAATGAAAGAAAATTTTTAAATATTTAAGTAATTACAAAAAATTTAAGTCAAGTACTACACTAGTGTCACAGTCTAGTCGTAGTCTAGTCATAGTCTAGTCATAGTCTAGTCATAGTCTAGTCATAGTCTAGTCATAGTCTAGTCATAGTCTAGTCATAGTCTAGTCATAGTCTAGTCATAGTCTAGTCATAGTCTAGTCATAGTCTAGTCATAGTCTAGTCATAGTCTAGTCATAGTCTAGTCATAGTCTAGTCATAGTCTAGTCATAGTCTAGTCATAGTCTAGTCATAGTCTAGTCATAGTCTAGTCATAGTCTAGTCATAGTCTAGTCATAGTCTAGTCATAGTCTAGTCATAGTCTAGTCATAGTCTAGTCATAGTCTAGTCATAGTCTAGTCATAGTCTAGTCATAGTCTAGTCATAGTCTAGTCATAGTCTAGTCATAGTCTAGTCATAGTCTAGTCATAGTCTAGTCATAGTCTAGTCATAGTCTAGTCATAGTCTAGTCATAGTCTAGTCATAGTCTAGTCATAGTCTAGTCATAGTCTAGTCATAGTCTAGTCATAGTCTAGTCATAGTCTAGTCATAGTCTAGTCATAGTCTAGTCATAGTCTAGTCATAGTCTAGTCATAGTCTAGTCATAGTCTAGTCATAGTCTAGTCATAGTCTAGTCATAGTCTAGTCATAGTCTAGTCATAGTCTAGTCATAGTCTAGTCATAGTCTAGTCATAGTCTAGTCATAGTCTAGTCATAGTCTAGTCATAGTCTAGTCATAGTCTAGTCATAGTCTAGTCATAGTCTAGTCATAGTCTAGTCATAGTCTAGTCATAGTCTAGTCATAGTCTAGTCATAGTCTAGTCATAGTCTAGTCATAGTCTAGTCATAGTCTAGTCATAGTCTAGTCATAGTCTAGTCATAGTCTAGTCATAGTCTAGTCATAGTCTAGTCATAGTCTAGTCATAGTCTAGTCATAGTCTAGTCATAGTCTAGTCATAGTCTAGTCATAGTCTAGTCATAGTCTAGTCATAGTCTAGTCATAGTCTAGTCATAGTCTAGTCATAGTCTAGTCATAGTCTAGTCATAGTCTAGTCATAGTCTAGTCATAGTCTAGTCATAGTCTAGTCATAGTCTAGTCATAGTCTAGTCATAGTCTAGTCATAGTCTAGTCATAGTCTAGTCATAGTCTAGTCATAGTCTAGTCATAGTCTAGTCATAGTCTAGTCATAGTCTAGTCATAGTCTAGTCATAGTCTAGTCATAGTCTAGTCATAGTCTAGTCATAGTCTAGTCATAGTCTAGTCATAGTCTAGTCATAGTCTAGTCATAGTCTAGTCATAGTCTAGTCATAGTCTAGTCATAGTCTAGTCATAGTCTAGTCATAGTCTAGTCATAGTCTAGTCATAGTCTAGTCATAGTCTAGTCATAGTCTAGTCATAGTCTAGTCATAGTCTAGTCATAGTCTAGTCATAGTCTAGTCATAGTCTAGTCATAGTCTAGTCATAGTCTAGTCATAGTCTCGTCACAGTTTAGTCATAGGCTAGTGTAGTCATATTATGGTTACTACTTTTTGTTTATTCTGAGATACTTAAGCGTAATTTCACATGGAGCAAATGAGAATTATATTTAGTTTTGGCAAATTATAAACATTGTTAAGGGATTAAAATTTAAGCTTCATTTACATAAAAATACATTTGAATTCTATCCTTTTCCATAGTAACTAATTACTTCTTAAAGTTCAACAATTTATGGGAAAATAACCTTCTAAAGAATCTTTAAGTTTTACTATTATCAAAATTTTAATTAGTTTCAATTATCTAACATCTTAACAACGCCTCGAGGCTAATTTTGTATATTTTTCAAAACAAAATTTGTTGATTTAATTGTGTGTAGCCAGGACATAAATAAATCTGTATTTTTGGTTAATCTTTTTTTCCTTTTTCATTTAATTTAATACAACATTACAATAATTGCCAGTAACTAAATAAATTCTATAGAAATCTAAATACAAAATACAACAAATTAAATAAAGCAAAATTTATTTATAACATGGAAAAACTGCTGGTAACAATAACAAAAGGAAAAATATACAAGAAGAAAATTTTTACAACTGCTGTGATTATATAAAATTGTAATAATTTTTGCGTATTTTTTTTTTCAAAAGAATTATATGAAATCCATGTATTTTCAACAATAAAATTCGAGCTTTATATACAAAAAATTTCTACGACAGTATTACTTACAAATATTTTGTTGTATGAGTGTTTATATTCGAGAAGTAGTGGTAATACTTGTAGATATAATATATCTGACAAACTGACATACATCTGAATATTAGAGGTATTCACTAACCAAAAGCCTAAACTTGAAAACATTCTCTCATTTCCGTGTATATCAACTTCATTTAATGATAAAATTATTGAAAATTTAATAAAATTCTCATTTTGTTTGTATCTGTTTTTCCTTATGTAGATCAGAATTTGACGATACTTATAATGACTATGACTAGACTATGACTAGACTATGACTAGACTATGACTAGACTATGACTAGACTATGACTAGACTATGACTAGACTATGACTAGACTATGACTAGACTATGACTAGACTATGACTAGACTATGACTAGACTATGACTAGACTATGACTAGACTATGACTAGACTATGACTAGACTATGACTAGACTATGACTAGACTATGACTAGACTATGACTAGACTATGACTAGACTATGACTAGACTATGACTAGACTATGACTAGACTATGACTAGACTATGACTAGACTATGACTAGACTATGACTAGACTATGACTAGACTATGACTAGACTATGACTAGACTATGACTAGACTATGACTAGACTATGACTAGACTATGACTAGACTATGACTAGACTATGACTAGACTATGACTAGACTATGACTAGACTATGACTAGACTATGACTAGACTATGACTAGACTATGACTAGACTATGACTAGACTATGACTAGACTATGACTAGACTATGACTAGACTATGACTAGACTATGACTAGACTATGACTAGACTATGACTAGACTATGACTAGACTATGACTAGACTATGACTAGACTATGACTAGACTATGACTAGACTATGACTAGACTATGACTAGACTATGACTAGACTATGACTAGAATACCCCTATTGCATAATTTTGTATGTATGTATATGTATTTTGTATGCAAGTATTAAATTGTATATATGTAAATTGTAAATGTTTGCAACAGAATTAAAAAAAATTGTTCATCGTTTGTATATACAACCATTACACTAACAACAACAATAATAATAATAAAATGTACGCCAATTTCAATTTAATTCATAACGATTTACAACGTTTAAGGACACACTCTCATATCGTCAACAACAACAATTATATCAAAAGCAACAATAACAATTACAACAACTATGGCAGAAATAAAAATACAACAACAAATAATAAATTAACAATAAGGATTAAATAACACAACTATACATTAATAAATATGCGTATATGTATTTGCAATATAAAACTGTTAATACATACAAACGTTTACACTCGAAGAGATAATGTTAGATGAATTTGAAAGAAAGTTTGTATAGAAAATACTTTGTAATTTATATCAGCTAGAAAATAGATTATCTTAAAAAAGGGAGGGAGAAGACGATTGTGATCTTGTGGACGAACATAGGGCTTACCCATTAAAGTTTGGATATTTTAAAAATTCCTTACTTTTTGATTTCATAAAAAAGTAACAGTATCTGATTAGTTTAAGGCTGATATAGTTATATATAGTTAAAAACATTTTTGTCACAAGTGTAATATCAGCTCACATAAAAAATCGTCAGAATAAGATGTTGTCTTTATAATTATAGGGATATATCATAGATGTAATACGAGTATATTTTTACCTACATATGTAAGTATATTTAGCCTTCATGGAGTTGTATTTGTAGGCGATTTTAAATAAGATACATATTTATTTAATTTATATGTATGTGTCTGTCCTTTTATATGTATGTAGTTGTATCTGTAAATATTCATTTGTTTAAATCTTGTGTTCTTTACTTGTAAGTCCATCCTTTTGAAACACCTTCAAAAACAAGGATTTAATTAAAAAAATAAATAACATAATTTATATGTAAAGAAAATTATAATACAGATTTCGTAGAAAACAATTTTTAATGATAATTTGGAATTTAAGAAGAATTATTGAATTTTAAGGAATTTCATTGCAAATTTAAATTTAAAGGAAAGTAAACACTTAAGCGAAATTGAAAACGAGAATTAAGTTGACAATTTAAAACTCACTACTTTTTTTACCTAAGCCCTATTATTGATTCAGTTGGACGAAAAAATATTTTCTTTAGAAAATTTTTCGATAAAGATATTATTCTATAAACATTAAAAAAAAAATATTTCTATAAAAATGGAAAAATGTTTGATAAAATAATTTTCAATAGAAAAATTTTTGATAAAAAAATTTTCAATAGAAAACTTTTTGATAAAAAAAATTTCTATAGAAAAAATTTTGATAAAAAAAGAATTCTATAGAAAAATTTTTGAAAAACAAAAATTCTATAGAAAAATTTATGATACAATTTTCTATAGATAAACAAACTTTCGATAGAAAAATTTTTGATAAACAAATTTTCTATAGAAAAATGTTTAAGAAAAAAATTTTCTATCGAAAAATTCTTGATAAAAAAATTTTGTATAGAAAAATTTTTGATAAAAAAATTTTGTATAGGAAAATTTTTGATAAAAAAATTTTCTATAGAAATATTTTTGATAAAAAAAATTTAAATAGAAAAATTTTTGAGAAAAAAATTTTATGTAGAAAAATTTTTGATAAAAAAAAATTTCAATATACAAATTTTTGATAAAAAATTATCTATAGAAAAATTTTTGATAAAAAAAATTTTAAAAGAAAAATTTTTGATAAAAAAATTTCCAATAGAAAAATTTTCTATACAAATTTTTCTATAGACAAATTTTTTATAGAAAATTATTTAATAAAAAAAAATTCTATAGAGAAATATTTTATAAAAAAAAATTTCTACCTAAAAATTTTTGATAAAAAAAATTTCTATAGAAAAATTTTTGATAAAAAAAATTTCTATAGAAAAATTTTTGATAAAAAATTTTATATAGAAAAATTTTGCATAAAAAATATTTCTCTACAAAAGTTTTTATAAAAAAAATTTCTATTAAAAATTTTTTATAGCAAAATTTTTGATAAAAAAAAATTTCTGTAAAAAAATTTTTATAAAAATATTTTCTATAGAAAAATTTTTTATACAAAAATTTCTATAGAAAAATTTTTATAAAAAAATGTCTATAAAAAAATTTCTCTAGAAAAGTTTTTATAAAAAAATTTTCTATAGAAACATTTTTGATAAAAAAAATTTTGTATAGAAAAATTTTTGATAAAAAAATTTCTATAGAAAGATTTTTGATGAAAAAGTTTTCTATAGAAATATAATTGATATAAAAATTTTCAATACAAAAATTAAGAAAAAAAAGTTTTCTGCAGAAAAATTTTTGATAAAAAAAAATTTTCAATACAAAAATTTTTAATAAAAAAATTTTCTATAGAACAAAATATAAAAAAAAAACTCTATAGAAAAATTTTTGATAAAAAAAAAAAATTCCATAGAAAAATATCTGATAAAAAAATTTCTATGGAAAAATTTTTTATAAAAAAAAATTTTATAGAAAAACTTTTTGTAAAAAAAATTTCTATAGAAAAGTATTTGATAAAAAAATTCTCTAGAAAAGTTTTTATAAAAAAATTTTCTATAGAAAAATTTTTTATAAAAAAATTTTGTGTAGTAAAATTTTTATCAAAAAAATTTTCTATGGAAAAATTTTTGATAAAAAAATTTTCTATAGAAGAATTTTTCATAAAAAAAACTTTGTATTTTCTATAGAAAATTTTTTGATAAAAAATTTTCTATAGAAAAATTTCTGATAAAAAAATTATCTGTAGAAAAATTTGTGATGAAAAAATTTTTCATAGAAAAATTTTTGATAAAGCAAAATTTTTATAGAAAAATTTTCAATAAAAAAATTTTCTGTTGAAAAATTTTTGATAAAAAAATCTTTGATATAAAATTTTCTATAAAATTTTTAATAAAAAAATTTTTTAGAGAAAAATTTTTGATAAAAAAATTTTCTATAGAAAAATTTTTGATAAAAAATTTTTGATAAAAAAATTTTGTATAGAAAAATTTTTGATAAAAAAATTTTTATAGAAAGATTTTTGATAAAAATGTTTTCTATAGAAAAATATTTAATAAAAAAAAATTCCTAAAGAAACATTTGTGATAAAAAAAATTTTCAATACAAAAATTTTCTATAAATAAGTTTCGATAGAAAAAAATTTTCTATAGAAAAATTTTTGATAAAAAAGTTTTCTACAGAAAAAATTTTGATAAAAAAATTTTCAATACAAAAATTTTTAATAAAAAGTTTGTATAGAAAAATATTTGCTAAAAAATTTTTTCTATAGAAAATTTTGTATTAAATAAAATTTAATATTCAGGAATAAAGGTTTTCTTTAAAAACGTGGAGGGTTTTCTAGTATTTCTTCTTTAGCAAATTTGAGAAAAAAATATAATTTTTTTGAAATGAAAACTCTTCAGGAAGTTGTTAAAAGAATACCTTAACATATAATCAATTCCATATAACTTATACGCTAAATTGTTCCGACTTTCCTTTCCATAATTGTGAATAATTTATTCATAATTTTTTTTTTTTTTTCTTGCTCTATTTCGAATTTTTTCCTTCCACTTGTTATAATTTCTTATGTAAATTTCCTTTAACATCATTTAAAAACTTGTAATACATTTTGCCTCTTGTTGCCTAAGATAACCTACTTTTTTTCTTCACTTCTTCATACTTTTTTAATTTATTTATATTTATATAATAAATTTTATTTTAACTTTCGCTGTTATTCAACAACTGAGTCGTTTTGTTTTTAATTCTATACGTTTCGTTTTCATTATATTTAGTTTTGCCTTTCATTTGAAAATTTCTAAGAGGGAAATGTATAACTCCTTAACTTCTTGTCTCCATCATCTTTCGTATGTAAACTTGTTAAATGTCTCTGTTTGCACTTTGTTTTATTTATTTATTTCTTTAACTCAAGAAGTTTTTCTTTAAAAATTTCTTTAAGTTTTTTCTTAGGTTTTTCTTTCCCATTTTATATAAAATCTATTTACTTGGCTAATTATGAAAATTATAGCGACAAACTATGAAAGGCATCAGTGGTAAGAACACTTTGTTTCTTTTTATAAGTTATAGAAAAGAAAAGTTTTATTTTTCTTACAATTTTTTCTGACTGAGAAATGAGTACAGCAGAAGCGACTGTTTTGTACTGATTTCCTGACATTCCTTATATTTAGCTTATTAGTTAGTTTTAACGCTCTATTTGACAGTTTTAAAAATAGCAGATAAATGTGTCAAAAACTTTAAGTTATATACTGTAGCCTAAATTTTCTAAAGAAAAACCTACTAATATAGACTACAAATGCAGACTTTTTCTATAGAAAAGCCTACTAACGTAGACTTTTTCTATAGAAAAGCCTACTAACGTTGACTTTTTCCATAGAAAAACCAACTAACGTAGACTTTTTCTATAGAAAAACCTACTAAAGTAGACTTTTTCTATAGAAAAACCTACTAACGTAGACTTTTTCTATAGAAAAACCTACTAACGTAGACTTTTTCTATAGAAAAACCTACTAACGTAGACTTTTTCTATAGAAAAGCCTACTAACGTTGACTTTTTCCATAGAAAAACCAACTAACGTAGACTTTTTCTATAGAAAAACCTACTAACGTAGACTTTTTCTATAGAAAAACCTACTAACGTAGACTTTTTCTACAGAAAAACCTACTGACGTAGACTTTTTCTACAGAAAAACCTACTAACGTAGACTTTTTCTATAGAAAAACCTACTAACGTAGACTTTTTCTATAGAAAAACCTACTAACGTAGACTTTTTCTATAGAAAAACCTACTAACGTAGACTTTTTCTATAGAAAAACCTACTAACGTAGACTTTTTCTATAGAAAAACCTACTAACGTAGACTTTTTCTATAGAAAAACCTACTAACGTAGACTTTTTCTATAGAAAAACTTACTAACGTTTAACCTACTAACGTAGACTTTTTCTATAGAAAACCTATTAACGTAGACTTTTTCTATAGAAAAATCTACTAACGTAGACTTTTTTCTATAGAAAAACCTACTCAGGTAGAATTTTTCTATAGAAAAACCTATTAACGTAGACTTTTTCTACAGAAAAATTTACTATAGTTCACTTCTTCTATAGCAAATTTTACTAACGTTCACTTTTTCTATAGAAAAATTTACTAACGTTCACTGTCTCTATAGAAAAATTAACTAACGTTCACTTTTTCTATAGAAAAATGAACAAACTTCACTTTTTCTATAGAAAAATTCACTAACGTTCATATTTTCTATAGAAAAATTCACTAACGTTCACTCTTTCTATAGAAAAATTCACTAACGTTAACTTTTTCTATAGAAAAACTTACTAACGTTCACTTTTTCTATAGAAAAACTTACTAACATTCACTTTTTCTATAGAAAAACTTACTAATGTTCACTTTTTCTATAGAAAAACTTACTAACGTTCACTTTTTCTATGGAAAAACTTACTAACGTTCACGTTTTCTATAGAAAAACTTACTAACTTTCACGTTTTTATAGAAAAATTTACTAACATTTACTTTTTACTAAGAAAAATTTACTAAGTTTTACTTTTTCTATAGAAAAATATACTAACATTAACTTTTTCTATAGAAATATTTACAAACTTTAACTTTTTTCATAGAAAAATTAACTAAATTTTACTTTTTCTATAGAAAAATATACTAACATTAACTTTTGCTATAGAAATATTTACTAACTTTAACTTTTTTCATAGAAAAATTAACTAACGTTCACTTTTTCCATAGAAAAACTTACTAACGTTCACTTTTTCTATAGAAAAATTTACTAAGTTCCACTTTTTTATAGAAAAATTTACTAACATTCACTTTTTATTAAGAAAAATTTACTAACGTTAAGTTTTTCCATAGAAAAATTTACTATTACATACTTTTTCTATAGAAAATTTACTAACTTTCACATTTTCTGTAGAAAAATTTGATAACGTTTAGTTTTTTTATAGAAAAATTTACTTACGTTCACTTTTATATACAAAAATTTGCCAACGTTCACTTTTTCTATAGAAAAATTTACTTACGTTCACTTTTATATAGAAAAATTTGCTAACGTTCACTTTTTCTATAGAAAAATTTACTAACGTTCACTTTTTCTATAGAAAAAGCGGCTTTAGCAAAATACTTTCACTCACTTTTTGCAGAGAATTCAACATGTAACCCCCACTTTAAACAACCCAACTTAACTTAACCATTAATCATTATGCATTGACTCCCCCCTTCCTTAGTTTAATAATATTTTATACACTTAAACATCCCCTTTTTTGTCACATAAAACTTTTTACATGCAATTTTAATGTTCTACGTAAATTTATTTTTTTGCAAAGATACTTCAATATATAAAACAAAATCGAGGTATTATGTAAAAAAATGGAAATAAAATAAGAAAAGATACATTTATCATCATAAAATAGTCGTTTGCGTATCAAAACTAAATAAAATGTAAATACATCTAAATATTGACAATATTCAATTTATAGATACATAAATGTTGTTGCTCCTGTCGTTATTGTTTCCTTCTTACTCGGTTTTTTGTATCCTTTTTTTTTTTGCAATTTGAAACTAGACTTAAACAGGAAGAGAGACACATGTCAGATGAAGAGCAGCAGGAGCAAAAAGAAAACAATTTTTTGAAGGCAATAAATGCAATTGCTCTTGTAGATACAAATAGAAATATAAATATGAGAAGAGCTATAACTATTTAAATAAATTTGAAAAATTTAAAAATAACCCAACAGGTTCATGGGTGCCTTTTTCTATAGAAAAAGTGAACGTTAGTAGGTTTTTCTATAAAAGAAGTGAACATTAGTAAGTTTTTCTATAGAAAAAGTGAACGTTACTAGGTTTTTCTATAGAAGAAGTGAACGCTAGTAGGTTTTTCTATAGAAAAAGTGAACGTCAGTAGGTTTTTCTATAGAAGAAGTGAACGCTAGTAGGTTTTTCTATAGAAAAAGTGAACGTTAGTAGGCTTTCTATAGAAAAAGTGAACGTTAGTAGGTTTTTCTATAGAAAATGTAAACAATAGTAGGACTTTCTATAGAAAAAGTGAACGTCAGTAGGTTTTTCTATAGAAAAAGTGAACGTTAGTAGGTTTTTCTATAGAAAAAGTGAACGTTAGTAGGTTTTTCTATAGAAGAAGTGAACGCCAGTAGGTTTTTCTATAGAAAAAGTGAACGTCAGTAGGTTTTTCTATAGATGAAGTGAACGCTAGTAGGTTTTTCTATAGAAAAAGTGAACGTTAGTAGGTTTTCTATAGAAAAAGTGAACGTTAGTAGGTTTTTCTATAGAAAATGTAAACAATAGTAGGACTTTCTATAGAAAAGATGAACGTCAGTAGGTTTTTCTATAGAAAGGGTAAACGTCAGTAGGTTTTTCTATAGAAAAAGTGAACGTCAGTAGGTTTTTCTATAGAAAAAGTGAACGTCAGTAGGTTTTCCTATAGAAAAAGTGAACGTCAGTAGGTTTTTCTATAGAAAAAGTGAACGTCAGTAGGTTTTTCTATAGAAAAAGTGAACGTCAGTAGGTTTTTCTATAGAAAAAGTGAACGTCAGTAGGTTTTTCTATAGAAAAAGTGAACGTCAGTAGGTTTTTCTATAGAAAAAGTGAACGTCAGTAGGTTTTTCTATAGAAAAAGTGAACGTCAGTAGGTTTTTCTATAGAAAAAGTGAACGTCAGTAGGTTTTTCTATAGAAAAAGTGAACGTCAGTAGGTTTTTCTATAGAAAAAGTGAACGTCAGTAGGTTTTTCTATAGAAAAAGTGAACGTCAGTAGGTTTTTCTATAGAAAAAGTGAACGTCAGTAGGTTTTCCTATAGAAAAAGTGAACGTCAGTAGGTTTTTCTATAGAAAAAGTGAACGTCAGTAGGGTTTTCTATAGAAAAAGTGAACGTCAGTAGGTTTTTCTATAGAAAAAGTGAACGTCAGTAGGTTTTTCTATAGAAAAAGTCAGTAGGTTTTTCTATAGAAAAAGTGAACGTCAGTAGGTTTTTCTATAGAAAAAGTGAACGTCAGTAGGTTTTTCTATAGAAAAAGTGAACGTCAGTAGGTTTTCTATAGAAAAAGTGAACGTCAGTAGGTTTTTCTATAGAAAAAGTGAACGTCAGTAGGTTTTTCTATAGAAAAAGTGAACGTCAGTGGGTTTTTTCTATAGAAAAAGTGAACGTCAGTAGGTTTTTCTATAGAAAAAGTGAACGTCAGTAGGTTTTTCTATAGAAAAAGTGAACGTCAGTAGGTTTTTCTATAGAAAAAGTGAACGTCGGTAGGTTTTTCTATAGAAAAAGTGAATGTCAGTAGGTTTTTCTATAGAAAAAGTGAACGTCAGTAGGTTTTTCTATAGAAAAAGTGAACGTCAGTAGGTTTTTCTATAGCAAAAGTGTTCGTCAGTAGGTTTTTCTATAGAAAAAGTGTTCGTCAGTAGGTTTTTCTATAGAAAAAGTGAACGTCAGTAGGTTTTTCTATAGAAAAAGTGAACGTCAGTAGGTTTTTCTATAGAAAAAGTGAACGTCAGTAGGTTTTTCTATAGAAAAAGTGAACGTCAGTAGGTTTTTCTATAGAAAAAGTGAACGTCAGTAGGTTTTTCTATAGAAAAAGTGAACGTCAGTAGGTTTTTCTATAGAAAAAGTGAACGTCAGTAGGTTTTTCTATAGAAAAAGTGAACGTCAGTAGGTTTTTCTATAGAAAAAGTGAACGTCAGTAGGTTTTTCTATAGAAAAAGTGAACGTCAGTAGGTTTTTCTATAGAAAAAGTGAACGTCAGTAGGTTTTTCTATAGAAAAAGTGAACGTCAGTAGGTTTTTCTATAGAAAAAGTGAACGTCAGTAGGTTTTTCTATAGAAAAAGTGAACGTCAGTAGGTTTTTCTATAGAAAAAGTGAACGTCAGTAGGTTTTTCTATAGAAAAAGTGAACGTCAGTAGGTTTTTCTATAGAAAAAGTGAACGTCAGTAGGTTTTTCTATAGAAAAAGTGAACGTCAGTAGGTTTTTCTATAGAAAAAGTGAACGTCAGTAGGTTTTTCTATAGAAAAAGTGAACGTCAGTAGGTTTTCCTATAGAAAAAGTGAACGTCAGTAGGTTTTTCTATAGAAAAAGTGAACGTCAGTAGGGTTTTCTATAGAAAAAGTGAACGTCAGTAGGTTTTTCTATAGAAAAAGTGAACGTCAGTAGGTTTTTCTATAGAAAAAGTCAGTAGGTTTTTCTATAGAAAAAGTGAACGTCAGTAGGTTTTTCTATAGAAAAAGTGAACGTCAGTAGGTTTTTCTATAGAAAAAGTGAACGTCAGTAGGTTTTCTATAGAAAAAGTGAACGTCAGTAGGTTTTTCTATAGAAAAAGTGAACGTCAGTAGGTTTTTCTATAGAAAAAGTGAACGTCAGTGGGTTTTTCTATAGAAAAAGTGAACGTCAGTAGGTTTTTCTATAGAAAAAGTGAACGTCAGTAGGTTTTTCTATAGAAAAAGTGAACGTCGGTAGGTTTTTCTATAGAAAAAGTGAATGTCAGTAGGTTTTTCTATAGAAAAAGTGAACGTCAGTAGGTTTTTCTATAGAAAAAGTGAACGTCAGTAGGTTTTTCTATAGCAAAAGTGTTCGTCAGTAGGTTTTTCTATAGAAAAAGTGTTCGTCAGTAGGTTTTTCTATAGAAAAAGTGAACGTCAGTAGGTTTTTCTATAGAAAAAGTGAACGTCAGTAGGTTTTTCTATAGAAAAAGTGAACGTCAGTAGGTTTTTCTATAGAAAAAGTGAACGTCAGTAGGTTTTTCTATAGAAAAAGTGAACGTCAGTAGGTTTTTCTATAGAAAAAGTGAACGTCAGTAGGTTTTTCTATAGAAAAAGTGAACGTCAGTAGGTTTTTCTATAGAAAAAGTGAACGTCAGTAGGTTTTTCTATAGAAAAAGTGAACGTCAGTAGGTTTTTCTATAGAAAAAGTGAACGTCAGTAGGTTTTTCTATAGAAAAGGTAAACGTCAGTAGGTTTTTCTATAGAAAAAGTGAACGTCAGTAGGTTTTTCTATAGAAAAAGTGAACGTCAGTAGGTTTTTCTATAGAAAAAGTGAACGTCAGTAGGTTTTTCTATAGAAAAAGTGAACGTCAGTAGGTTTTTCTATAGAAAAAGTGAACGTCAGTAGGTTTTTCTATAGAAAAAGTGAACGTCAGTAGGGTTTTCTATAGAAAAAGTGAACGTCAGTAGGTTTTTCTATAGAAAAAGTGAACGTCAGTAGGTTTTTCTATAGAAAAAGTGAACGTCAGTAGGTTTTTCTATAGAAAAAGTGAACGTCAGTAGGTTTTTCTATAGAAAAAGTGAACGTCAGTAGGTTTTTCTATAGAAAAAGTGAACGTCAGTAGGTTTTTCTATAGAAAAAGTGAACGTCAGTAGGTTTTTCTATAGAAAAAGTGAACGTCAATGGGTTTTTCTATAGAAAAAGTGAATGTCAGTAGGTTTTTCTATAGAAAAAGTGAACGTCAGTAGGTTTTTCTATAGAAAAAGTGAACGTCGGTAGGTTTTTCTATAGAAAAAGTGAATGTCAGTAGGCTTTTCTATAGAAAAAGCGAACGTCAGTAGGTTTTTCTATAGAAAAAGTGAACGTCAGTAGGTTTTTCTATAGAAAAAGTGAACGTCAGTAGGTTTTTCTATAGCAAAAGTGTTCGTCAGTAGGTTTTTCTATAGAAAAAGTGTTCGTCAGTAGGTTTTTCTATAGAAAAAGTGAACGTCAGTAGGTTTTTCTATAGAAAAAGTGAACGTCAGTAGGTTTTTCTATAGAAAAAGTGAACGTCAGTAGGTTTTTCTATAGAAAAAGTGAATGTCAGTAGGCTTTTCTATAGAAAAAGCGAACGTCAGTAGGTTTTTCTATAGAAAAAGTGAACGTCAGTAGGTTTTTCTATAGAAAAAGTGAACGTCAGTAGGTTTTTCTATAGAAAAAGTGAACGTCAGTAGGTTTTTCTATAGAAAAAGTGAACGTCAGTAGGTTTTTCTATAGAAAAAGTGAACGTCAGTAGGTTTTTCTATAGCAAAAGTGTTCGTCAGTAGGTTTTTCTATAGAAAAAGTGTTCGTCAGTAGGTTTTTCTATAGAAAAAGTGAACGTCAGTAGGTTTTTCTATAGAAAAAGTGAACGTCAGTAGGTTTTTCTATAGAAAAAGTGAACGTCAGTAGGTTTTTCTATAGAAAAAGTGAACGTCAGTAGGTTTTTCTATAGAAAAAGTGAACGTCAGTAGGTTTTTCTATAGAAAAAGTGAACGTCAGTAGGTTTTTCTATAGAAAAAGTGAACGTCAGTAGGTTTTTCTATAGAAAAAGTGAACGTCAGTAGGTTTTTCTATAGAAAAAGTGAACGTCAGTAGGTTTTTCTATAGAAAAAGTGAACGTCAGTAGGTTTTTCTATAGAAAAGGTAAACGTCAGTAGGTTTTTCTATAGAAAAAGTGAACGTCAGTAGGTTTTTCTATAGAAAAAGTGAACGTCAGTAGGTTTTTCTATAGAAAAAGTGAACGTCAGTAGGTTTTTCTATAGAAAAAGTGAACGTCAGTAGGTTTTTCTATAGAAAAAGTGAACGTCAGTAGGTTTTTCTATAGAAAAAGTGAACGTCAGTAGGGTTTTCTATAGAAAAAGTGAACGTCAGTAGGTTTTTCTATAGAAAAAGTGAACGTCAGTAGGTTTTTCTATAGAAAAAGTGAACGTCAGTAGGTTTTTCTATAGAAAAAGTGAACGTCAGTAGGTTTTTCTATAGAAAAAGTGAACGTCAGTAGGTTTTTCTATAGAAAAAGTGAACGTCAGTAGGTTTTTCTATAGAAAAAGTGAACGTCAGTAGGTTTTTCTATAGAAAAAGTGAACGTCAATGGGTTTTTCTATAGAAAAAGTGAATGTCAGTAGGTTTTTCTATAGAAAAAGTGAACGTCAGTAGGTTTTTCTATAGAAAAAGTGAACGTCGGTAGGTTTTTCTATAGAAAAAGTGAATGTCAGTAGGCTTTTCTATAGAAAAAGCGAACGTCAGTAGGTTTTTCTATAGAAAAAGTGAACGTCAGTAGGTTTTTCTATAGAAAAAGTGAACGTCAGTAGGTTTTTCTATAGCAAAAGTGTTCGTCAGTAGGTTTTTCTATAGAAAAAGTGTTCGTCAGTAGGTTTTTCTATAGAAAAAGTGAACGTCAGTAGGTTTTTCTATAGAAAAAGTGAACGTCAGTAGGTTTTTCTATAGAAAAAGTGAACGTCAGTAGGTTTTTCTATAGAAAAAGTGAACGTCAGTGGGTTTTTCTATAGAAAAAGTGAACGTCAGTAGGTTTTTCTATAGAAAAAGTGAACGTCAGTAGGTTTTTCTATAGAAAAAGTGAACGTCAGTAGGTTTTTCTATAGAAAAAGTGAACGTCAGTAGGTTTTTCTATAGAAAAAGTGAACGTCAGTAGGTTTTTCTATAGAAAAAGTGAACGTCGGTAGGTTTTTCTATAGAAAAAGTGAATGTCAGTAGGCTTTTCTATAGAAAAAGCTAACGTCAGTAGGTTTTTCTATAGAAAAAGTGAACGTCAGTAGGTTTTTCTATAGAAAAAGTGAACGTCAGTAGGTTTTTCTATAGCAAAAGTGTTCGTCAGTAGGTTTTTCTATAGAAAAAGTGTTCGTCAGTAGGTTTTTCTATAGAAAAAGTGAACGTCAGTAGGTTTTTCTATAGAAAAAGTGAACGTCAGTAGGTTTTTCTATAGAAAAAGTGAACGTCAGTAGGTTTTTCTATAGAAAAAGTGAACGTCAGTGGGTTTTTCTATAGAAAAAGTGAACGTCAGTAGGTTTTTCTATAGAAAAAGTGAACGTCAGTAGGTTTTTCTATAGAAAAAGTGAACGTCAGTAGGTTTTTCTATAGAAAAAGTGAACGTCAGTAGGTTTTTCTATAGAAAAAGTGAACGTCAGTAGGTTTTTCTATAGAAAAAGTGAACGTCAGTAGGTTTTTCTATAGAAAAAGTGAACGTCAGTAGGTTTTTCTATAGAAAAAGTGAACGTCAGTAGGTTTTTCTATAGAAAAAGTGAACGTCAGTAGGTTTTTCTATAGAAAAAGTGAACGTCAGTGGGTTTTTCTATAGAAAAAGTGAACGTCAGTAGGTTTTTCTATAGAAAAAGTGTTCGTCAGTAGGTTTTTCTATAGAAAAAGTGTTCTTCAGTAGGTTTTTCTATAGAAAAAGTGTTCGTCAGTAGGTTTTTCTATAGAAAAAGTGTTCGTCAGTAGGTTTTTCTATAGAAAAAGTGTTCGTCAGTAGGTTTTTCTATAGAAAAAGTGTTCGTCAGTAGGTTTTTCTATAGAAAAAGTGTTCGTCAGTAGGTTTTTCTATAGAAAAAGTGTTCGTCAGTAGGTTTTTCTATAGAAAAAGTGTTCGTCAGTAGGTTTTTCTATAGAAAAAGTGTTCGTCAGTAGGTTTTTCTATAGAAAAAGTGTTTGTCAGTAGGTTTTTCTATAGAAAAAGTGTTCTTCAGTAGGTTTTTCTATAGAAAAAGTGTTCGTCAGTAGGTTTTTCTATAGAAAAAGTGTTCGTCAGTAGGTTTTTCTATAGAAAAAGTGTTCGTCAGTAGGTTTTTCTATAGAAAAAGTGTTCGTCAGTAGGTTTTTCTATAGAAAAAGTGTTCGTCAGTGGGTTTTTCTATAGAAAAAGTGTTCGTCAGTAGGTTTTTCTATAGAAAAAGTGTTCGTCAGTAGGTTTTTCTATAGAAAAAGTGTTCGTCAGTAGGTTTTTCTATAGAAAAAGTGTTCGTCAGTAGGTTTTTCTATAGAAAAAGTGTTCGTCAGTAGGTTTTTCTATAGAAAAAGTGTTCGTCAGTAGGTTTTTCTATAGAAAAAGTGTTCGTCAGTAGGTTTTTCTATAGAAAAAGTGTTCGTCAGTAGGTTTTTCTATAGAAAAAGTGTTCGTCAGTAGGTTTTTCTATAGAAAAAGTGTTCGTCAGTAGGTTTTTCTATAGAAAAAGTGTTCGTCAGTAGGTTTTTCTATAGAAAAAGTGTTCGTCAGTAGGTTTTTCTATAGAAAAAGTGTTCGTCAGTAGGTTTTTCTATAGAAAAAGTGTTCGTCAGTAGGTTTTTCTATAGAAAAAGTGTTCGTTTCTATATCTTTTAGTAGGTTTTTCTACCCTTGGAACTTCTGGGTCGGAAACAGAAACAAATTTGTATGAATATCATGTTTGTACATCTACATTTATATAAATGTATCTATTCCAACCAAATACATTTAATGATAACGACAATAAAGTTGCAGATGATGATGACGATTGTTATGGCTCTGCCGATGATTACACTCTGTTAAAGTTGTAGAGGCTGGAATACGACATGAAATTGCAACATATGACATTTAAGCACCTGGGTACCAACCAACCAACCAAAAATATATATTATTTTATAACAAATACAAAAAAACAGAAAACAAACAAATAAAAATAGAATTGTAATGACAGGAATAACTTACAGATACCGGGAACTTTAACGAACAAAATTTATTTATTTTTTTGCACAACTTCAATAGGAAGGGAGTTTGACTGTTCTGTTCATTTATTTAGCAATTTGTTTGAAAAGGTATTTAAGTATTAAGGGAAAAGTGGAAAATAATAAAAAAAGAAAATATGTTGCAAAATTTTTAATGATAGAGAGAAATTGTTGGTGGTTGCAAGCAAATGAATATTTATGAAGTCATCAATAATAATTTTGATATTTAAAACTGATGGGATTATAAAAACCTGACGTTAAATTGAAAATAGTATTGAAATGGAATATTTCTTTTTCAATAGATAAATTCTAGTTCTGTCAACATGTCCGTATCATATTATGATATCAGGAGAGATGGCAGGGCACCAAAAAGATAATCGAGAAAAGTATCATCGATTTTTTACCTAAATTTCATTATCTAAAACTCTTAGTTATAAATTTAAATAGCTCGATTTTCGAACTTTCCTTAATGTTTTTATTAAATTTTTTTTTTGAGCCCTTATTATTTAATTTTTTTATATCTCTTCTTGGAATGTTTTGAAAAAGTCTAGTGTTTTTGGAATCCTTTTGCGATTTCATAAAACTTGTAATAAAAATCACAGAAATTTGATTAAAAAATTCCTCTGTTTCATTTGATCAACATCTAGAACTAGAGGATAAAAAGTATCCAAAAATCACTGACTACAACTCCTACAAAACACATCAAAAAATAAACATTAAAGAAACCTATGGTAGGTTATCATCATTGAGACTAATATTAAAAACTAGATTCCAACAGTAAGGCTAAAAAAAATAGCAGTTATTTTGAAAAAGTATGAATTTTTAAGAAATATTCAAGAATTAAGAGTTTTAAAGTAAAATTAGTCTGGTCTCCATTTTCACTAAAATTTTTTTGTAAAATCTTTGACACTGTTTTTTTTTGGATCATAGCTGGACTTGTAGCTCCACATGTTTCTTTTTCATTTTTATTGTTTTTCTTCAATAAAAAATCATAGAACATAAAATATTTTGCGTGCCTTACCAGCTTTTTTTGTTTGTTCATACTTTTTTTGAATCCAATATTTTATGTTCAAATTTTCGTGTTTTTTTCTGTAAACTGAAACTAAAATATGCCATACAACAATATCAGGTACAATAAACTAGAGGGAAAACTTTAAGGCCTCTGCTTTAAGGAATTTTAAAACCATATAGAAAAACCTACTAACGTAGACTCTTTCTATAGAAAATCTACAAACATCGACTTTTTCAATAGAAAAAACTATTAACGTAGACTTTTTCTATAGAAAAAACAAATAACCTAGACTTCTCCAGAAAAAACTACTAATGTAGACTTTTTCTATAGAAAATAACTACTAATGTAGATTTTTTCTATAGAAAAAACTACTAACGTAGACTTTTTCTATATAAAAACTACTAACGCAGACTTTTTCTATAGAATAACCTAACAACGTAGACTTTTCCTAAAGAAAACCCTACTAACGTAGACTTTTTCTAAAGAAAAACCTATTGACATAGACTTTTTCTAAAGAAAAACGTACTGACGTTCACTTTTTCTATAGAAAAACCTACTGACGTTCACTTTTTCTATAGAAAAACCTACTGATGTTCACTTTTTCTATAGAAAAACCTACTGACGTTCACTTTTTCTATAGAAAAACCTACTGACGTTCACTTTTTCTATAGAAAAACCTACTGACGTTCACTTTTTCTATAGAAAAACCTACTGACGTTCACTTTTTCTATAGAAAAACCTACTGACGTTCACTTTTTCTATAGAAAAACCTACTGACGTTCACTTTTTCTATAGAAAAACCTACTGACGTTCACTCTTTCTATAGAAAAACCTACTGGCGTTCACTTTTTTTATAGAAAAACCTACTGACGTTCACTTTTTCTATAGAAAAACCTACTGACGTTCACTTTTTCTATAGAAAAACCTACTGACGTTCACTTTTTCTATAGAAAAACCTACTGACGTTCACTTTTTCTATAGAAAAACCTACTGACGTTCACTTTTTCTATAGAAAAACCTACTGACGTTCACTTTTTCTATAGAAAAACCTACTGACGTTCACTTTTTCTATAGAAAAACCTACTGACGTTCACTTTTTCTATAGAAAAAACCTACTGACGTTCACTTTTTCTATAGAAAAACCTACTGACGTTCACTTTTTCTATAGAAAAACCTACTGACGTTCACTTTTTCTATAGAAAAACCTACTGACGTTCACTTTTTCTATAGAAAAACCTACTGAAGAACACTTTTTCTATAGAAAAACCTACTGAAGAACACTTTTTCTATAGAAAAACCTACTGACGTTCACTTTTTCTATAGAAAAAACCTACTGACGTTCACTTTTTCTATAGAAAAACCTACTGACGTTCACTTTTTCTATAGAAAAACCTACTGAAGAACACTTTTTCTATAGAAAAACCTACTGAAGAACACTTTTTCTATAGAAAAACCTACTGACGTTCACTTTTTCTATAGAAAAACCTACTGAAGAACACTTTTTCTATAGAAAAACCTACTGAAGAACACTTTTTCTATAGAAAAACCTACTGACGTTCACTTTTTCTATAGAAAAACCTACTGACGTTCACTTTTTCTATAGAAAAACCTACTGAAGAACACTTTTTCTATAGAAAAACCTACTGACGTTCACTTTTTCTATAGAAAAACCTACTGACGTTCACTTTTTCTATAGAAAAACCTACTGAAGAACACTTTTTCTATAGAAAAACCTACTGACGTTCACTTTTTCTATAGAAAAACCTACTGACGTTCACTTTTTCTATAGAAAAACCTACTGAAGAACACTTTTTCTATAGAAAAACCTACTGACGTTCACTTTTTCTATAGAAAAACCTACTGACGTTCACTTTTTCTATAGAAAAACCTACTGAAGAACACTTTTTCTATAGAAAAACCTACTGACGTTCACTTTTTCTATAGAAAAACCTACTGAAGAACACTTTTTCTATAGAAAAACCTACTGAAGAACACTTTTTCTATAGAAAAACCTACTGACGTTCACTTTTTCTATAGAAAAACCTACTGACGTTCACTTTTTCTATAGAAAAACCTACTGAAGAACACTTTTTCTATAGAAAAACCTACTGACGTTCACTTTTTCTATAGAAAAACCTACTGACGTTCACTTTTTCTATAGAAAAACCTACTGAAGAACACTTTTTCTATAGAAAAACCTACTGACGTTCACTTTTTCTATAGAAAAACCTACTGACGTTCACTTTTTCTATAGAAAAACCTACTGAAGAACACTTTTTCTATAGAAAAACCTACTGAAGAACACTTTTTCTATAGAAAAACCTACTGACGTTCACTTTTTCTATAGAAAAACCTACTGAAGAACACTTTTTCTATAGAAAAACCTACTGAAGAACACTTTTTCTATAGAAAAACCTACTGACGTTCACTTTTTCTATAGAAAAACCTACTGACGTTCACTTTTTCTATAGAAAAACCTACTGAAGAACACTTTTTCTATAGAAAAACCTACTGAAGAACACTTTTTCTATAGAAAAACCTACTGACGTTCACTTTTTCTATAGAAAAACCTACTGAAGAACACTTTTTCTATAGAAAAACCTACTGAAGAACACTTTTTCTATAGAAAAACCTACTGACATTCACTTTTTCTATAGAAAAACCTACTGACGTTCACTTTTTCTATAGAAAAACCTACTGAAGAACACTTTTTCTATAGAAAAACCTACTGAAGAACACTTTTTCTATAGAAAAACCTACTGACGTTCACTTTTTCTATAGAAAAACCTACTGACGTTCACTTTTTCTATAGAAAAACCTACTGACGTTCACTTTTTCTATAGAAAAAACTACTGACATTCACTTTTTCTATAGAAAAACCTACTGACGTTCACTTTTTCTATAGAAAAACCTACTGACGTTCACTTTTTCTATAGAAAAACCTACTGACGTTCACTTTTTCTATAGAAAAACTTACTGACGTTCACTTTTTCTATAGAAAAACCTACTGACGTTCACTTTTTCTATAGAAAAACCTACTGACGTTCACTTTTTCTATAGAAAAACCTACTGACGTTCACTTTTTCTATAGAAAAACCTACTGACGTTCACTTTTTCTATAGAAAAACGTACTGACGTTCACTTTTTCTATAGAAAAACCTACTGACGTTCACTGTTTCTATAGAAAAACCTACTGACATTCACTTTTTCTATACAAAAACCTACTGACGTTCACTTTTTCTATAAAAAAACCTACTGACGTTCACTTTTTCTATAGAAAAACCTACTGACGTTCACTTTTTCTATAGAAAAATCTACTGACGTTCACTTTTTCTATAGAAACACCTACTGACGTTCACTTTTTCTATAGAAAAACCTACTGACGTTCACTTTTTCTATAGAAAAACCTACTGACGTTCACTTTTTCTATAGAAAAACCTACTGACGTTCACTTTTTCTATAGAAAAACCTACTGACGTTCACTTTTTCTATAGAAAAACCTACTGACGTTCACTTTTTCTATAGAAAAACCTACTGACGTTCACTTTTTCTATAGAAAAACCTACTGACGTTCACTTTTTCTATAGAAAAACCTACTGACGTTCACTTTTTCTATAGAAAAACCTACTGACGTTCACTTTTTCTATAGAAAAACCTACTGACGTTCACTTTTTCTATAGAAAAACCTACTGACGTTCACTTTTTCTATAGAAAAACCTACTGACGTTCACTTTTTCTATAGAAAAACCTACTGACGTTCACTTTTTCTATAGAAAAACCTACTGACGTTCACTTTTTCTATAGAAAAACCTACTGACGTTCACTTTTTCTATAGAAAAACCTACTGACGTTCACTTTTTCTATAGAAAAACCTACTGACGTTCACTTTTTCTATAGAAAAACCTACTGACGTTCACTTTTTCTATAGAAAAACCTACTGACGTTCACTTTTTCTATAGAAAAACCTACTGACGTTCACTTTTTCTATAGAAAAACCTACTGACGTTCACTTTTTCTATAGAAAAACCTACTGACGTTCACTTTTTCTATAGAAAAACCTACTGACGTTCACTTTTTCTATAGAAAAACCTACTGACCTTCACTTTTTCTATAGAAAAACCTACTGACATTCACTTTTTCTATAGAAAAACCTACTGACCTTCACTTTTTCTATAGAAAAACCTACTGACGTTCACTTTTTCTATAGAAAAACCTACTGACGTTCACTTTTTCTATAGAAAAACCTACTGACGTTCACTTTTTCTATAGAAAAACCTACTGACGTTCACTTTTTCTATAGAAAAACCTACTGACGTTCACTTTTTCTATAGAAAAACCTACTGACGTTCACTTTTTCTATAGAAAAACCTACTGACGTTCACTTTTTTTATAGAAAAACCTACTGACGTTCACTTTTTGTATAGAAAAACCTACTGACGTTCACTTTTTCTATAGAAAAACCTACTGACGTTCACTTTTTCTATAGAAAAACCTACTGACGTTCACTTTTTCTATAGAAAAACCTACTGACGTTCACTTTTTCTATAGAAAAACCTACTGACGTTCACTTTTTCTATAGAAAAACCTACTGACGTTCACTTTTTCTATAGAAAAACCTACTGACGTTCACTTTTTCTATAGAAAAACCTACTGACGTTCACTTTTTCTATAGAAAAACCTACTGACGTTCACTTTTTCTATAGAAAAACCTACTGACGTTCACTTTTTCTATAGAAAAACCTACAGACGTTCACTTTTTTGGATTTATATTGCAGGTCTTTATATAGTCAAATCGTGGATCAATATAAAGACAAATTGTCTCTATATAGTTTGGTCTATATATAGTCAGGTCGTGGTGCAATATATAGACAAATTGAAGGTCTCTATATAGTCAAAACACGGATCTATTTATATAAAAACAAATTATAGGTATTTATATGAAGTCAAGTCTAGGTTCAATATAGACAAATTGCTTGGGTTTATATAGTCAAGCAGTGGATCTATATTATGTCATTCGGTGACGAACATTAACTCTACAAATTTGAAATATAGTTTTTATTAATTATTGAAAATGTTTAACCCTTGCTCTACCGGGGTCGAAAACCATTTTTATGCAAATTTCCACTTTTTAGGAATATCTATGCTATTGCTTTGGTTAAAACAATATTTCTTTTAATAAGAATTCTAAAAAAATATTTACTTAAGAACAAAGATCACGTAAACTAAAAATATTAACCCTTTCGTGACCAACAGGGACCAAAATGATCCCTTTTTTTGTTTTTGCTCAAACATCTGTTTTTCCACTTTTCGAGTTGAGTCGTGTAGAACTAAGTTCAGAAATCACAAAACCATGAGAAGGCCCTAAAACTCCATTTATTTCCCCTTTAGGCTACACAAACAAATTTGTTACAGGTAAACAACAAATTTTTGTTTATTGTTCCTTTTTTTTACTTGTTTCACTCATTCATTCAGTCCTTCATATTTTCTATATATAAATATTTCATTATTCGTGCAATATTAGATTCTCGTGCACGAAACCGTTAAAATATTTTTGTACTTTTTTTCAAAATTTGATATTAGAAAAAATGTAGGGATTTGTAATAAAAAGGAACCACAGGCTTCTGATGAAAAGAGTTTCGTAAGGCTTTGAAGTTTGGTTTAGGAGTATAGAAAAAAACTTAAAAGAAACACTAAGAACTACTGGAAACGAATTTAAAAATTTTGAGACAAAAAGTTCTATTTCTGTGAGATTTAAAAAATTTTAAAAATTTTTGGGTAGCTCATCTGGCAATCGCTGTATGACTAAGTTTTTTAAGAAAAACTATTCCAAGTTTGTTTTTTATAAAATAGTTATAATAAATTAGAAAAACAAGCGACATATGTATGTAACCCAGTTAGAATATGTTGGAATCAGTGGTAATTTCCAGTTGTTTATTGCATGGCACAATATATGGAACTTAAAGGCTAAAGAAGAGTTTCATATGTGAGTCATAATGTAAAAACGCAAATTGAATTATTTAATGATTTTTTGCAATGCAAAATATTAAAAAAAAAAAAAAAACAAATAATTGTTAATATCTAGAATTTAAATGACATGTAATTAAATATAAAAGAAAATAATTATTCCAAAAGGAACTGGAACAGAACTAAAATTATAGATAAAAATAATTTTTTTCTATAGAAACAATTTTATAATGAATTTTTTCTATAGAAACAATTTTAAATTGAAAATTTTTCTATAGAAAGAATTTTATAATGAAATTTTTTCTCTTGAAAAAATTTCATAATAAAATTTTTTTTCTAGAAAAAATTTTATAACTAAATTTTTTCTCTAGAAAAAGTTGTATAATGAAATTTTTTCTCTAGAAAAAAAAATATAATAAATTTTTTTCTGTAGAAAAAATTTTATAATGAAATTTTTTCTCTAGAAAAAATTTTACAATGAAATTTTTTCTCTATAAAAAAATTTTCTAATGAAATTGTTTCTCTAGAAAAATTTTGTAATGAAATTTTTTCTCTAGAAAAAATTTTCTAATGAAATTTTTTCTCTAGAAAAAATTTTATAATACAATTTTTTATCTAGAAAAAATTTTCTAATGAAATTTTTTCTATAGAAAAAATTTTCTAATGAAATTTTTTCTATGGAAAAAATTTTCTAATGAAATTTTCTATAGAAAAATTTTTCTAATGAAATTTTTTCTATAGAAAAAATTTTCTAATGAAATTTTTTCTCTACAAAAAAGCTTCCTAATGAAATTTTTGCTCTAGAAAAATTTTGTAATGAAATTTTTTCTCTAGAAAAAATTTTCTAATGAAATTTTTTCTCTAGAAAAAATTTTATAATACAATTTTTTATCTAGAAAAAATTTTCTAATGAAATTTTTTCTATGGAAAATGTTATACATATATACATATATACATATATACATATATACATATATACATATATACATATATACATATATACATATATACATATATACATATATACATATATACATATATACATATATACATATATACATATATACATATATATATATATATACATATATACATATATACATATATACATATATACTTTTTCTATAGAAAAAATTTTCTAATGAAATTTTTTCTATGGAAAAAGTTTTCTTATGATGTTTTTTCTATAGAAATGTTTTCTCTAGAAAAAATTTTCTAATGAAATTTTTTCTCTAGAAAAATTTTTTTAATGAATTTTTTTCTCTAGAAAAAATTTTCTAATGAAATTTTTGCTATAGAAAAAATTTAAAATCAAATTTTTTCTATAGAAAAAATTTTATAATGAAATTTTTTCTATAGAAAAAGTTTTATAATTAAATTTTTCTATAGAAAACATTATACAATGAAATTTTTTCAATAGAAAAAATTTTATAATAAACAATTTTCTATACAAAAAATTTTATATTGTAATGTTTTCTATACAAAAAATTCTGTCATGAAATTTTTTCTATGGAATAAATCTCAGTTTTTTCATTAGCCTTTTCATTAACCCGCATTTAAATTTAAGAAATTTTTTCCTAAATTTTTCCAGTTAAATTTTTTCTTGCTATTCCCTTTATAATTTTAATCAAATTAACAAAATTGCAGTAAAAGGAATCTAATTCATTTTAAATTTACATTTACGAATTGAAGATCTGATTTGAATGTTTAGTATCTACTGGTTGGTCATTTCAAAGGCAGTTATTTTGAACTGGTCAATCTCTAATGAGATTATCTTTTGAGGCCGAACAAATAAACAGTTGATGCCAGACAAACATTTAGTTTCAAATGATAGATGATTTCAATTTTCAAGATAATAAATGAATGAATCAGGAGTTAGAAGATGATGGTAGTCAATGAGTTCGCAATAAATTGATGAAGTTGATGAAATGCTGGGAAAATATTTAAGAAAATTTCAAAGTACTTTAAATATCTTTAAGGGAAACTAAAAACAAATAAACACGATCTATATTGGAAAAATGAAAGTAGGGGCTGAGATAGGATATTTGTATCAGTGTCAACTTAACTATTAGTGTAAATATTGGTTTCAGCATTAGTAACAGTATAAATGTTACTGTTCGTAAGAGTAAAAGTACCTCCTACTGCAAACTTTTTCTATAGAAAAATATACCAAGGCTCACTTTTTCCATAGAAAAACCAACTGACGATAGCTTTATCTAAAGAAACCCCAACTAACGTTCACTTTTTCTAAAAAAAACCCTACTGGCGTACACTTTTTCTATAGAAACACCTACTAACGTTCACTTTTTCTAAAGAAACACCTACTAATGTTTACTTTTTCTATAGAAATTCCTTCTAACGTACACTTTTTCTATAGAAAAACCCACTAATATTCACTTTTTCTATAGGAAAACCTAATAACGTTCACTTTTTCTAGAGAAAAACATAGCAACTTTCACTTTTTCTATAGAAAAACATACTAACGTTCACCTTTTCGATAGAAAAACCCACTAACATTCACTTTTTCTACAGAAAAACCTACTGACAATCACTTTTTCTATAGAAAAACCTACTAATGTTTACTTTTTCTATAGAAATTCCTACTAACGTACACTTTTTCTATAGGAAAACCCACTAATATTCACTTTTTCTATAGGAAAACCTACTAACGTTCACTTTTTCTATAGAAAAACCCACTAGTATTCAATTTTTCTATAGAAAACCTACTGACGTTCACTTTTTCTATAGATCAACATAGCAACTTTTACTTTTTCGTTCGTTTCGTTAACGTTCACTTTTTCTATAGAAAAACCAACTGACGATCACTTTTTCTATAAAAAAACCTACTGACGATCACTTTTTCTATAGAAAATCCTACTAACGTTCACTTTTTCTATAGAGAAACCAACTAACGCTCACTTTTTCTATAGAAAAACCAACTAACGTTCACTTTTTCAATAGAAAAACCTACTAACGTTCACTTTTTCTATAGAAAAACCTACTAACGTTCACTTTTTCTATAGAAAAACCTACTAACGTTCACTTTTTCTATAGAAAAACCTACTAACGTTCACTTTTTCTATAGAAAAACCTACTAACGTTCACTTTTTCTATAGAAAAACCTACTAACGTTCACTTTTTTTTATAGAAAAACCCACTAACATTAATATTTTCTATAGAAAACCTACTAACGTTCACTTTTTCTATAGAAAAACCTACTAACGTTCACTTTTTCTATAGAAAAACCTACTAATGTTCATTTTTTCTGTAGAAAAACCTATTAACGTTCATTTTTTCTATAGAAAAACCTACTAACGTTCACTTTTTCTATAGAAAAACCTACTAACGTTCACTTTTTCTATAGAAAAACCTACTAATGTTCATTTTTTCTGTAGAAAAACCTATTAACGTTCACTTTTTTTATAGAAAAACCTACTAACGTTCAGTTTTTCTATAGAAAAACCTACTAACGTTCACTTTTTCTATAGAAAAACCTACTAACGTTCACTTTTTTTTAGAAAAACCTACTAACGTTCACTTTTTTATAGAAAAACCTACTAACGTTCACTTTTTCTATAGAAAAACCTACTAACGTTCACTTTTTCTATAGAAAAACCTACTGACGTTCACTTTTTCTATAGAAAAACCTACTAACGTTCACTTTTTTTATAGAAAAACCTACTAACGGTCACTTTTTCTTTAGAAAAACCTACTAGCGTTCACTTTTTCTATAGAAAAACCTCTAACGTTCACTTTTTCTATAGAAAAACCTACTAACGTTCACTTTTTCTATAGAAAAACCTACTAACGTTCACTTTTTCTATAGAAAAACCTACTAACGTTCACTTTTTCTATAGAAAAACCTACTATCGAAGACTTTTTCTATAGAAAAACCTACTAACGAAGACTTTTTCTATAGAAAATCCTACTAATGTTCACTTTTTCTATAGAAAAACCTACTAAGGTTCACTTTTTCTATAGAAAGACCTATGAACTGTTTCACTGTTTCTATAAAGAAAGATACTAACGTTTTACCTAGAGAAAGACCTTATTAAGTATCTTATTTGTAAAGGTAGTAGTGATAGTATTGGTATTAGTATTAGTATATGCATTGGTTTAGGTATGAGTTGCTGTTAAAGGCTTTGACTAGCACATCCCTCAAAATAACACATTCTGGTTGTAAAAAAACATCCTGTAACCTAATTGTGTCACATGACACCAAACTAGGAAAGAACTTGATCAAGAACAACAAAATCTACTAAAACAAAAGATACTTTCCCTAAACCACAAAAAATTTAGTAAAATAATAAGGCAATAAAAAAACTTCAAATCTCAAATTCAACAAATGCCAGCGCATAGAACAAAAGACCTAAAGTCTCGTTCCATGGCACAAGGGCCAACAGACAAAATATGTTGCAACATATTGAGCTTCTGTTATATTTATTAGAAAACAAAAAACATTTATCCAAATAATCATAATAATGAGCAACAACAAGGATATTTATCTGAAACAAAAAAGGAACTCTTGAAGTCAATTACATAATTATTTCAACTTAAAGGGACAAAGTTTTAAATTACAATAATCTATGGAATCTTAAGGATAAGACAAGAGCACCTAATGTAGGTCCTGCTGTCAGCCACAGACTCTAAAATACACAAGTTCTTCAAACATTTATTTAGAGTCAAATACATAAATAATATATTTATATCTTAAATATGGTTCATTTTCTTTGAATGTGATGAGAAAAAACACATAAAAATGTATAATATAGACAAGGATAATTCAGGATATACAAAGAAATATTGGTTCGACTGATGATGTTCGTTTGTTGATGTTGCTACTTTATTGTTTCAATGTAGTCATTGTTTTTGTAGATTTTTTTTTTTTACCTGTAGGCAATATTTATGTTTCAATGAAAATAGAGGGGAAGGTATCCCATAAAATGATATAAAACAGAAAAAGCAAAAACTAGTTTTATAACAATAGTTTCACATTAGAAAAATTCTTGTGAGACAAAATTCCAAAGCTTACTTTTTCTATAAAATATTATTCATGGGCTATCCTTCCCCTTTCTCTTGAATGAATATTTTGCTTTTTGGTTTCCTGCTTTCTTCATTTGCCTCCTCTGAACTCTCAATATAATTACAATTGGAAACATGTTTCTACGATTTCCTTTTTAACCTCCTGATGTTCTTCGTATTCTGTTAGATTTTCTATCATTTAACAGAAGATCTCGTGTTGTGTAAATGTTTTCGACATCAAAAATAAAAATGTTTTTCTAATTTTAATTTATAATTTAAAGAGAATGAATCAACCTTTTGCCTAACTATAACTAACGCCGACTGTGTGTGGTAAACAAAAACAATAGAATAGGTAGAATTTTACACAATACGAGTACCCCTGTTGTTGGGCTAAAGGAACTGCGATGTTGGACGCACACACACCAACTTTGTAGGCTACAATGCAAGTGAGAGTTAACCCTTTGATGTCGACGATTACTTTTTCTATAAAAAAACCTACTGACGATCACTTTTTCTATAGAAGAACTAATTAGCGATCACTTTTTCTACAGAAAAACTAATTAGCGATCACTTTTTCTATAGAAAAACCTACTGACGATCACTTTTTCTACAGAAAAACCTACTGACGATCACTTTTTCTACAGAAAAATTTACTGACGATCACTTTTTCTATAGAAAAACCTAGTGACGATCACTTTTTCTATAGAAAAACCTACTGACGATCACTTTTTCTACAGAAAAACCTTTTGACGATCACTTATTCTACAGAAAAACTTACTGACGATCACTATTTCTACAGAAAAACTTACTGACGATCACTTTTTCTACAGAAAAAGCTACTGACGATCACTTTTTCTACAGAAAAACCTACTGACGATCACTTTTTCTAGAGAAAAACCTACTGACGATCACTTTTTCTATAGAAAAACCTACCGACGATCACTTTTTCTATAGAAAAACCTACTGACGATCACTTTTTCTATAGAAAAACCTACTGACGATCACTTTTTCTACAGAAAAACCTTTTGACGATCACTTTTTCTACAGAAAAACCTACTGACGATCACTTTTTCTACAGAAAAATTTACTGACGATCACTTTTTCTATAGAAAAACCTAGTGACGATCACTTTTTCTACAGAAAAACCTACTGACGATCACTTTTTCTAGAGAAAAACCTTTTGACGATCACTTTTTCTACAGAAAAACCTACTGACGATCACTTTTTCTACAGAAAAATTTACTGACGATCACTTTTTCTATAGAAAAACCTAGTGACGATCACTTTTTCTATAGAAAAACCTACTGACGATCACTTTTTCTACAGAAAAACCTTTTGACGATCACTTTTTCTACAGAAAAACTTACTGACGATCACTATTTCTACAGAAAAACTTACTGACGATCACTTTTTCTACAGAAAAAGCTACTGACGATCACTTTTTCTATAGAAAAACCTACTGACGATCACTTTTTCTATAGAAAAACCTACTGACGATCACTTTTTCTATAGAAAAACCTATTGACAATCACTTTTTCTATAAAAAAACCTACTGACGATCACTTTTTCAATACAAAAACCTACTGACGATCACTTTTTCTATAGAAAAACCTACTGAGGACCACTTTTTCTATAGAAAAACTTACTGACGATCACTTTTTCTATAGAAAAACCTACTGACGATCACTTTTTCTATAGAAAAACCTACTGACGATCACTTTTTCTATAGAAAAACCTACTGACGATCACTTTTTCTATAGAAAAACCTACTGACGATCACTTTTTCTATAGAAAAACCTACTGACGATCACTTTTTCTATAGAAAAGCCTACTGACGATCACTTTTTCTATAGAAAAACCTACTGACGATCACTTTTTCTATAGAAAAACCTACTGACGATCACTTTTTCTATAGAAAAACCTACTGACGATCACTTTTTCTATAGAAAAACCTACTGACGATCACTTTTTCTATAGAAAAACCTACTGACGATCACTTTTTTTATAGAAAAACCTACTGACGATCACTTTTTCTATAGAAAAACCTACTGGCGATCACTTTTTCTATAGAAAAACCTACTGACGATCACTTTTTCTATAGAAAAACCTACCGACGATCACTTTTTCTATAGAAAAACCTACTGACGATCACTTTTTCTATAGAAAAACATACTGACGATCAATTTTTTTATAGAAAAACCTACTGTCGATCACTTTTTCTATAAAAAAACGTACTGTCGATCACTTTTTCTATAGAAAAACCTAATGTCGATCACTTTTTCTATAGAAAAACCTAATGTCGATAACTTTTTCTATAGAAAAACCTACCGTCGATCACTTTTTCTATAGAAAAACCTACTGTCGATCACTTTTTCTATAGAAAAACCTACTGTCGATAACTTTTTCTATAAAAAAACCTACTGTCGATAACTTTTTCTATAAAAAAACCTACTGTCGATCACTTTTTCTATAGAAAAACCTACTGTCGATCACTTTTTCTATAGAAAAACCTACTGTCGATCACTTTTTCTATAGAAAAACCTACTGTCGATCACTTTTTCTATAGAAAAACCTACTGTCGATCACTTTTTCTATAGAAAACCTACTGTCGATCACTTTTTCTATAGAAAAACCTACTGTCGATCACTTTTTCTATATAAAAACCTACTGTCGATCACTTTTTCTATAGAAAAACCTACTGTCAATCACTTTTTCTATAGAAAAACCTACTGTCAATCACTTTTTCTATAGAAAAACCTACTGTCGATCACTTTTTCTTTAGAAAAACCTACTGTCGATCACTTTTTCGATAGAAAAACATACTGTCGGTCACTTTTTCTATAGAAAAACCAACTGTGGATCAATTTTTCTATAGAAAAATTTTCTCACGCTCAGTTTTTCTATAAATAAGTCGTTTTTGTATGATTGTTTTATAATAATATTATTTGGGTACCACTGGCCTTGAAAAGGTTAAACTTGCTTAAAATATTCTTGGTAATAATGATGATCTTCTTGAACATTATTATGAGTTTTATCAGCATGTTCACTTGTTTTCATTTACACAGTCTTTAAACTTCATTTATTGTATAACCAGTCTTTTGTTCTTTGTGATAAAAACCGCCATTAAGCTACTGCCACTGTGACCGAGGAGATACCTTTGACCAAAATCGTATAAGAGGTAAGGTGTAGCGTTTTATAAATATTAGGGTTGAGAAAAAATTCTGAATCAAGGAATATATTAAATCAGTGTTAAGATCTTTAAACATTGCTCTACTTTGCATGATTTTGTTCCCTAAATTACTTGATACCCCCAATATTTCTTGTAAGACCGTAATTTCCCATTAATGTGTCTTAATGTGACGTTTTTTCGTGTTTTTTTCTCAGTCGTCTTCCTTTACTTTTTTCTCCAGCCTGAAAAATTTATTACTTTTACTGTTTGGTTTTCCAGTTTGTGAAGTTTAATTCTTGGCCTTTCTGTGTTTTCGATGTCGTACTTTATCTTGTTTTGGTTTTATTTTTATTGTAGTTTTAATGTTTTATTTCGATGTTTATTTTAAATTGTTGGCTAATTTTAGTTATAATCTACACCAATACAAGTGGGAAAGTTGGAATTGAAAAAGTTAGCTACAGTAAGTTTTTCTATATAGAAAAAGTAAGCGTTTATAAGTTTTTCTGTAGAAAAAGTGATCGTTAGGAGGTTTTTCTACAGAAAAAGTGATCGCCAGGTGACTTTTCTATAGAAAAAGTGATCGTCAGGAGGTTTTTCTATAGAAAAAGTGATCGTCAGGAGATTTTTCTATAGAAAAAGTGAACGTCAGGAGGTTTTTCTATAGAAAAAGTTATCGTCAGGAGGTTTATCTATAGAAAAAGTGTACGTCAGTAGGTTTTTCTATAGAAAAAGTGTACGTCAGTAGGTTTTTCTATAGAAAAAGTGTACGTCAGTAGGTTTTTCTATAGAAAAAGTGTACGTCAGTAGGTTTTTCTATAGAAAAAGTGTACGTCAGTAGGTTTTTCTATAGAAAAAGTGTACGTCAGTAGGTTTTTCTATAGAAAAAGTGTACGTCAGTAGGTTTTTCTATAGAAAAGGTGTACGTCAGTAGGTTTTTCTATAGAAAAAGTGTACGTCAGTAGGTTTTTCTATAGAAAAAGTGTACGTCAGTAGGTTTTTCTATAGAAAAAGTGTACGTCAGTAGGTTTTTCTATAGAAAAAGTGTACGTCAGTAGGTTTTTCTATAGAAAAAGTGTACGTCAGTAGGTTTTTCTATAGAAAAAGTGTACGTCAGTAGGTTTTTCTATAGAAAAAGTGTACGTCAGTAGGTTTTTCTATAGAAAAAGTGTACGTCAGTAGGTTTTTCTATAGAAAAAGTGTACGTCAGTAGGTTTTTCTATAGAAAAAGTGTACGTCAGTAGGTTTTTCTATAGAAAAAGTGTACGTCAGTAGGTTTTTCTATAGAAAAAGTGTACGTCAGTAGGTTTTTCTATAGAAAAAGTGTACGTCAGTAGATTTTTCTATAGAAAAAGTGTACGTCAGTAGGTTTTTCTATAGAAAAAGTGTACGTCAGTAGGTTTTTCTATAGAAAAAGTGATCATCAGGAGATTTTTCTATAGAAAAAGTGAACGTCAGGAGGTTTTTCTATAGAAAAAGTTATCGTCAGGAGGTTTTTCTATAGAAAAAGTGTACGTCAGTAGGTTTTTCTATAGAAAAAGTGTACGTCAGTAGGTTTTTCTATAGAAAAAGTGTACGTCATTAGGTTTTTCTATAGAAAAAGTGTACGTCAGTAGGTTTTTCTATAGAAAAAGTGTACGTCAGTAGGTTTTTCTATAGAAAAAGTGTACGTCAGTAGGTTTTTCTATAGAAAAAGTGTACGTCAGTAGGTTTTTCTATAGAAAAAGTGTACGTCAGTAGGTTTTTCTATAGAAAAAGTGTACGTCAGTAGGTTTTTCTATAGAAAAAGTGTACGTCAGTAGGTTTTTCTATAGAAAAAGTGTACGTCAGTAGGTTTTTCTATAGAAAAAGTGTACGTCAGTAGGTTTTTCTATAGAAAAAGTGTACGTCAGTAGGTTTTTCTATAGAAAAAGTGTACGTCAGTAGGTTTTTCTATAGAAAAAGTGTACGTCAGTAGGTTTTTCTATAGAAAAAGTGTACGTCAGTAGGTTTTTCTATAGAAAAAGTGTACGTCAGTAGGTTTTTCTATAGAAAAAGTGTACGTCAGTAGGTTTTTCTATAGAAAAAGTGTACGTCAGTAGGTTTTTCTATAGAAAAAGTGTACGTCAGTAGGTTTTTCTATAGAAAAAGTGTACGTCAGTAGGTTTTTCTATAGAAAAAGTGTACGTCAGTAGGTTTTTCTATAGAAAAAGTGTACGTCAGTAGGTTTTTCTATAGAAAAAGTGTACGTCAGTAGGTTTTTTTTTATAGAAAAAGTGTACGTCAGTAGGTTTTTTTTTATAGAAAAAGTGTACGTCAGTAGGTTTTTCTATAAAAAAAGTGTACGTCAGTAGGCTTTTCTATAGAAAAAGTGTACGTCAGTAGGCTTTTCTATAGAAAAAGTGTACGTCAGTAGGTTTAGTGGCTTCTTCTATAGTAAACTTGTATGTTAGTAGCTTTTTCTATAGAAAAATTGTAGTAGTTAGCGGTTTTTTATGTGATTATTACTAAAGTTGTAGGGTATGATATGGTTGGTCTTGGCCAACTGGACTACATTCGTAATTGTTTTTTATCGCTTTTTTAGGTTCGACTATTTGTATTTCTTTTAATAGCTTTTCCCCATTTTCTCAAGCAACCACCTGGGGTGAGTTTAAGGTTCTTCGCTTTAACAAACGGGTACCTCCTCAAATCGTTAAAATTTTCTTAAAAATTGTAATTTTCTTGTGGTTTCTTTTGGACTCTTTAGAACAAAAATTTTAAGTAACAGGTGTTAAAAAGACAACTAATGATTTTTCCTGATGATGATGGAGGGAAATGAGTGGATGTAGAAAGACCACAGGAGAAGTCGAAGTGGTCATCAAATAAAAGTACTTGTAGCTATTATAATTTTGTTAGTATTTTACAGGAATTTTATAAATTTAGTAATTAACTTGAAGTTACTGGGAAATTAAAGTGGATGGTAATATATAGAAGGTGTCTTAAATTTTTTTTTTAAATTATTGAAAAATACACCTCGAAATTTTTGACAATAGGACTAATGATTTCTTGAAGGCGTTTTTAAATTGATGGTTTTGAAAATTTCTTAACACTAGACATTCGATTAAAAATATTTTCATTAACTTCTATTATTATAATAAATGATGAAATTTTGTTCCCATGGAGGGTTTTACAAAGAAATTTTTAGAAGTTTCCCATATGTAAGTATTACTTAAGTTATATCTCTAGTTATAGCTTTATTCATAACTCTAGTCATAACTATATCCATATCTCAAGTCTACAAGTAGAACCCCAATCATATGTAGTTAGCTCTAGTCACTGCTCTAGATCTTGTTTTAACTCAAGTTAAGCTTTTGTAATATCAATCATAGCTTTATGATTGGCTCTAATCATAGTTTCTATAGATAAATAATAACTCAAATAAAATACACCAAAATATCAAATTCCCAAAAATTTTACTTTGCCCCCAAATTTACCCCTTTTTTTGGAACAAAAAAGTTTTCAGGAGTTTTTTTTCGTTTGCTATTATAAAAGCAAAATATATCAGGGACCCTAACTGTTATAACTTTTATCGTAAAAGTCAGAAAATAAAAGTTATTTTTTGACTTTTATTTTTTCGAGCAGAAATAAAAGTTATTTTTTTACTTTTATTTTTTCTATAAAAAATAACAGTTATTTTTGACATTTATTTTTTCAAGCAAAAATAAAAGTTATTTTTTAAGTTTTATTTTTTCGAGCAAAAATAACAGTAATTTTTGACTTTTGTTATTTCGAGCATAAATACATGTTATTTTTTGACTTTTATTTTTTCGAGCAGAAATAAAAGTTATTTTTTGACTTTTATTTTTTCGAGCAGAAATAAAAGTTATTATTGTTTAAATTCATGATAAACTCATTAAACAAATATTGAAAACAACAATAATTTTTCAGTGAAAATAATTTGCATATGCTCAAAAATTAATTAAGTTGAGTTTTGTAATCATAATTACGGTTGAAAACAATAAAATAACTTTTATTTCTGCTCGAAAAAATAAAAGTCAAAAAATAACTTTTATTTCTGCTCGAATAAATAAAAGTCAAAAAATAACATTTATTTATGCTCGAAATAATAAAAGTAAAAAATAACGGTTATTTTTGCTGGAAAAATAAAAGTTAAAAAATAACGAAAAAATAAAATTTAAAAATCACTGTTATTTTTGCTCAATAAAATAAATATCAAAAAATAACTCTTATTTTTTTTTTTTTCTAAAAAATATAAATCAGATTTTTAAAAAGCATTGCATTTTTTGAAAATTTGGTCCAAGACTATCTAAATGGTATACTTGGTTTTATTCTCCGAGGTTGCTTTTTTTAATCAAAAATTCAAAAATAACAGTTATTTTCGGTCCCTGAAATATATTGTTAACTGAAATTTGAAAATAAAAGTTATGGCTGCATAAAACAAATGTTTTACAAAAATATTCTGTGGATATTTGTTGCTTTACATGAATTTATTTATATTTTATTATAGGGGTTTTTCACGCAGTTTTTAAATAACCGACAGTAAAATAACAATGAAAATGATAAAACTAGTTATGAAATTTGCATTAAAATGATTTTTTGAATACAAACAAATTGGCAGTATTACTTGATATTACTAAAGTGGAGAAAGGTAGATACTAAATCAAGTCGAATTTCAAACCACCGACAGCAAAAAAAATCAAGTCATAGTCTAATTATAGATTAGTCACATCTCTTGTTAACTATTAAGGCATAGATGAAGAAAATAATATTATCGTTACACTCATAGCAATCTCCAGTCTTAATCCTATAGCTCCATTCTATTATCCAGTCAAAGCTCTAGTCATAGGCCTGCTCCTAACTCTAGCCATAGTAATGATCAAATCTTTATCTAAAGGTCCAGTAATAGTTTCATTTTAATCTTAACAATACTAACTACCTCAACAACCGCATAGCTCTAGCCATAACTCTGATCATGTCTATATTTACAGCACAATCCATATATTTTGTCGTAACTTTAAGAATATTTCTTAGCAAAGGTTCAGTTACAGCACCAGCCATAAATATCTTAAGCGTAGACCCAGTCATTAACACCATAGCCCTAAAAGTATATGAAATTCCCTATCCATTGATATATAACACGTCTACCTCACCTTATTTTGGTAGAATAAAATTGTCTAAAATTCTACCGAAAAATTTAAAAAAACAATTATATGAAATTCTATGCGATCGAGTTATTAAATATGCGTACAATTTTATTAATTTTATGAACGATATCATTCTACGAAAATAAAAAATGTAGACATATTATATATCAATGGAAAGGAAATTTTATATACTTTAAAGTGAGATTAAACATTTTTCACAATTTGGAAATTGGTTAAAGACTTTTTTTTTAAAGTGCAACAACAATAACTTTACAAAATGTTTTGATATAGCTTTGTAATTTTTTGCTTAGATCTCTAAAACTAAACAGGGTATTAGGATCATTTTTGGACACATTATACCTGAACATATTAAGAATTCAGAAATATAAAGAACGATTTCTTAAATTCTAATAAACATTTTTTAATACAGAAAACTACACTTTTTGTAATAAATTTATGTAATTTTTTAACATTACTTTGTAATTTTTTATCAAAAATCTCTAAAACTAAACAAGGTATTATGACCATTTTTGAACACAGTATAGACCAAGACCTTAGAAATTCAGTAATATAAATTTGAGAACAGGCTCTGAAATTTTAATTAACATTGTTGAATACAGAAGAATACGCCTTTCGAAATTTGAGTTTTTTTTAGAAAAACGAGCCATGTGACCCCATTTATGGCTGGGCCCTATCAGATTTTTGTACGGACCTTAAGAACTTTATATTCAATATAATTTAATTAAAAAAAAGTTTTACAATCCATAATCAAAATTTAAAAAAAAAAAATTTAAAAAAAAAAAAATTTAAAAAAAAAACTCAATTTTTTTAAGAATTACTGATTTTTGACCACAGCTAGATATAAGGCGCATGTCCAAAACTATTCAAGATATAATGGGTGTTTTTTTTTTAGAGGTATAGAACTTCGAATTGAAATAAAACACAAGAAAATCGTTTTAATGTCCATCAATTTGGCTTTATTGGAAGGATAATTTTATGCCATTAATGTTTAAATATGATTTCGGGCATGTGGCCGCCGCGGCTGGCCACATGGGGCCGTATGTTGGCAATAACGCCACGAATGTTGGCTTCCAAGTCCCCTAACATTTCTGGTTTGTTGGCGTAGACGAGCGACTTCACATATCCCCAAAGAAAATAATCCAGTGGTGTCAAATCGCACGATCTTGGTGGCCAATTGACAGGTCTATTCCGCGAACTTATGCACTTATCGAATGTTTCCTTCAATAAAACAATTGTGACGTGCGCTGTGTGGCATGTAGCGCCGTCTTGTTGGAACCACAACTCATCCACATTCATGCCATCCAATTGGGGAACAAAATAGTCGGTTATCATGGCTCTATACCGGTCTCCATTTATGGTAACTGACTCTCCAGCATTATTTCGGAAGAAGTATGGCCCAATGACTCCACCAGCCCATAGAGCACACCAAACAGTCAGTTTTTGTGGATGTAATGGCGTCTCAAGGGTCTCATGTGGATTCTCTTCACTCCAAATGCGGCAATTTTGCTTGTTGACGTAGCCATTCAACCAAAAATGAGCCTCATCACTGAACAAAATTTTGCGATGAAAATCACCATCGAGATCAATCTCATTTTCGGCCCATACACCAAAATCACGACGCATTGCATGGTCTCGCGGCTTTAATTCTTGCACAAGCTGGATCTTGTAAGGTCGCAAGCCAAGATCTTTGCGCAAAATCTTCCATAAAGTTGATGGACAAAGCTCCAATTGCTGTGAACGGTGACGAATCGATTCATTCGGATCCTCTTCAACACTTTGCTCTACAGCGGCAATTGTTTCTTCGGTGCGCACTGTTCGACGTCGCTGCGGATGCATATTATTACATAGAGTAAACGTAGTGCGAAAACGATCCATGGTTAACCGAATTAATTGCTCTGATGGACGATTATGTCGACCATAAAATGGACGGAGCTTGCGGTAAACTTCGCGAACTGAACCATTATTTTCGAAATAAATTTGCACGATTTGCAAGCGTTGTTCTTTTGTCAACCTGTTCATGATGAAATGGCAAACCAATCTAAATATTAATCACTTGACAGCTGACAAAATGGCCGCCAGTTAAAAAAGTGATGCCAACTTAAAGTTCTATACCTCAATAAAAAACACCCGATAGTTTGCACGCTTCAATTTTAGAAAATGTTAAAAAAAGATTAAGAATTAAAAAAATATGTCAAAAAATATAGAACAAATGTGACGCACGAAATAGAAAGGGACCTTAGAATTTTGTTCAGCAGAACCATTTTGAAAATTTAAATACGTTCATGTTTGGTGTACCATCACTGAGCGTGTTGGTATTGGTATCATTTAAAAGCGACACCTCTCATAACGTCAGAAATGTGTTGGCCAACCTTGAAAACGAGCGCAGGTCGTCCCTACCTCTTGTTTTGTGTAGTTTCGTGTAGTACTCCCATTCTCTATGCGCTGTCACAAATAAAGTTACTTTTTTGAAAAAAAAATTAATTTTCCAAGTTTTTTTCGCTACACAAATTTTGAAGAATTTTTACAGTATTTCTTAGAGCATTTTCTATTTTACAAAAAATGATTTATAAGCCACAAAAGGCCAGAACTCATGCCAAGAAATGTACGAAACTTGTTTGGAGTCAAATATCTTTTAAACTATTTAATTAATTAATTTTAATTTTTCTTAATTTTTTAAAAAATTTTCGAAATAAATTGGCGAAAGATATACGCATCCAAAGATTTTACATACCTGAGATAAGCAACTTTGTTCCACTGTAGTGCCCAATGTGCTACAGACAGATATGTCCTTAAATGTTGTTTTAAAAGTCTAGCTATTCTTCTACTGATGTTCCAAATTTCATAAAAATCCATCCAATTTGTTAATACCAAAAATTAACATCATGTGCCCCACTGTGCATTGTTGCAATTTTTGCAACAACGCCACTAACACACCTTTTCAAAGATCATACAAAACTAAACATATCGACAATAATCGGCATTCTGTGATACTTAAGCCAAAATGTACTATTGGCAAACGTTTCTGAGGACGTTTTGTACCTAAACGTACGATTGGTATGGTAAACTGAAGCAAAGAAGATGAGCGATAAGAATATTGTTTGTTTTTTGCTCTTTGACTTTTCAAATGAATGTGTTTTGTGCATGGAACAAAACGTTTGAAGTAAAGTTAAATCTGTCATTACACTTTAAAAACGTTTGCAAAAGGTTTCGTTTTTTTCAAACTCTGCATAAGGGTAATTTAAAATATTGTAAGATTAACATACGCAGATCATGGAGCATAACAAAGATACTGTCACGAATTTTTAAACTATCCGACCCATTCTTCCCCTTGTTTCCAGAATGTTTCTGTTGATGTTGTTGTTATTCTGTTTATGTCAATAAGCAGAGCACCATGTTTCTCTTTTTTGCTCTAAAGAGTATAGCAACATTTTTCTCTTTTATCTGCCTACTCTCTGTTGCTGTTAACTTCAGATAATCCATTTGCACAACGTATGTGCGAGTGTGTTTTTGATCATGTGAGAATGTATTGGAACATGCATGAACTTTCGTAAGCCACATTGTTAGTGTAATCAGCGACAGTAGCTCTTTGTTTACGTCTGCAGAAAATGCTAAAACGAATATTGTAGAATCAGTTTTAATTGAGACGCGTATAAGATGCCGAGCATGTGATGATCTAATGTCCCAGATTTGCAAACAAAATACTAGGGAACGAAGTAGGACAATATTGAAGATGTTGAGTACTGAAGATGTAATGATACCGGCAGAAAGAAATTGGCTATGGGTATCTAATCTTAACTGAAAAAAAAATAATTTATAATAAGAAGTGGCAAGGGTGGAGTAGACGTTGAATGGAAAGACGAATAAATAGAGCTAGTCATAACTTCAGACTTACACTTTTTAGAGCTCCGGGTCTTTTTTGTAACGTCGCCTGAGGTAATTTACTCTCTTTCAGAGTTTACTTGCGGATCCACGAACCTGAAATAATGACAACACAAGTCATTTACGCTTTCCGGTGGTTGAAATAAAGATTCTTTATTGATTAATGCGTGTCGGTGGATAATATATTTTCTTAATTTAATTATTTTGGAGTTTACTTATACTTCGGGCATTATAATTATAGCAGTAATGCTCGGATTTAGCGATATCAATCGGATGAAGATGAAGCGGTAGCAATGCTCGGGTTCTTATACTTATCAATCGGGGAAAATGCTCGGATTTCCAACTATTAATCGGATATAGATGAAGTCGGGTTATTTCATTATCTAAATATTTATTTACTTAAATATACGTCTACAATATTCTAATAATATTCAATTATAGCAATTCTGACCTAAGCTAAACGGCCAAAGCCGTTGTACGAAACAGTCAGCCGAAGCCGCTGTGCCAAAACACTCAGCCGAAGACATTACCCCAAAACAGTCAGCCGAACCCGCTGTGCCAAAATAGTCAGTCGGAGCCGCTGTGACAAAACAGTCAGCTGAAGCAGCTAAGCCAAAACAGTCAGTCGAAGCCGCTGTGTCAAAGCAGTCAGCCGAAGCCGCTGTGCAAGGTGATTCTTGAATTATATTGAAGAATCTGTGGCAAATTCTATCTCGTTTAAACCACCCCTTTCTCGTGCAAAACTTGAACACTTTTGTATGTATATAGATTTACGCATAAACAAAATACGAATTATATTTGTATATCCCATAAATAAAATAAATACGAATATATTTGTAATAGGTAATATTACTGCATATAGTAGGGGTATTCGAGCGGGACTGGAAAACATTTTTAAGGTGACATTTAGGAGATTTAAAATATATGGGATGTTAACTAGATATACCATATGTGCATGTTTAATAATACCCCATATAAATATGTACTATTATTAAACTTCGTCACACCTTGTCCATGTGTTTTCAAGTCAGGTCTAGTCATAACTAGAGTTTTTATTCCATTGATTGTAGGGTACCATTAGCAACATCATCCTTAGCACCATCAAACAGCAGGTTACCAACATGTGTTTTTAGCAAGGTTTTTTTTTGCAATTTTAAAAAATTTCCATCGTTTTATGAAAAGGAGTCAAATGAATTGTGCATAACCGAAATTTTTTCAATGAAAAATTCCAATTTTGGGGACATATGCTGACTTTATTGTTCAGTTCAGTTGAGTTTTTTTTTAAGCAATTTTTTTTTAGATAGGAGTAATAATGGTTAAAAGGTAGAAAATCAATAAAAATCAAAGAAAAATTTGGAAAAAAAAGTCAAAGCAGCAACAATGATTTTAAAACAGTGAAAAAAGTGTTGCCTTTGATGTTGGTTTTTTTGGGTATTTTTTGGTGGATGTTGGTTTGGCTGCTGCTGCCACCTATTGTTTATTGTTGAGGTTGTCAATGAAGTTATAGAGATTTTGTTGAGTTTTTGAGGGAGTGTTGTGGGGATAGAGGTGGATTGGTAGGGTTTATTTTAAGTTTTTTAATAGGGAGTTATTACTTCCTACCTTAACTTTAGGTGGAATTATGAAAATTTTTTATTAGGGAGTTATTACTTCCAACCTCAACTTTAGGTGATAATTGTGAAAACTTTATTATGATTTTTTTAATACTAAATTGGTTTCGATTTGTATCAACCCTTAAGTATTTCTGAACATATTCTCAAGCCTTAAATATTCTTATTTTAAAAGGTTTCACTAATTTTCCATTGTTCCCAAACCTCATTTACCCGTCTCCCAATCAAAGGCTGTAAATGCTGCTTTCAATTTTCCAAAGAACTAGATTATCTACGCCTAATATTTAGCACAACAGGATATCTACATTTTCAATTTCTAACCTTCTTTTTTTACCACCTCTCCCTCTTCAAAACGTTGCTAATTTTACAATATGCTTATGACAGTCGATGGAATTGTGTTAAATCATAAAAAAAACCAAACTGTGAGAAAAAACCAGCAGCCGAAATGAAAATTTCTAAGTTGTGAGATTTTTCACTGAAACTTCAAAGGCACTTAACGCATTTACAAATCCTGACACTTGAGCAAAGCGAACAAATGTAAGAGTAAATTAAAACTGGGATAAGAAAAAACAATACCTTCATAATAATTCCTTGTGATTGTTTAACATTAGCAGCCAGAGACTCTAAACTGTAACAGGATAATGAATTTATATACGCACACAATCACACACATACACATGTACTCATCTCTATACACATACACTCAACTTTAAATCACTCACTCATTCTTGCAGGCTCGTTCTCCAATTCTAGAGGGTATAATTTTACAATCAACAACCAGCACAAAGGTATTAAAAAATCTGAAAAAAATGGTTTAAAAAACGCAAAATATGAATGGGTAGCTTATGCTGAAATGCAGCACCCTAAAAACTAATATACCATATCCTTGAAAAACGCACAGGCAGGATCTTAATGCATGAACAACGCATGCATGTGACTACAAAGCCAGAGGTTAGATTAAGTACAATGAAATGACAGGAAAAAAATGGTAGGAATAGAAAATGGAGCAGGATAAAATATTGTAATTAAGCAAAATGTAACATAGATCCTTATAATGGCCTATGTGTTATTCGAATAATTATTGGGATATAATCGAATAATATGAAAATCTTTAACTCGATTATTTCCTTAAAATATGATAGCTAGAGCCAAAATAAGGAAAATGTGTAAAAACTCATATTTCTTACCAAAAACAAATTTTAGTTATTTTGGCACTAAAAATTTTACTCGAATCAAAAATTATTCGAATAAATATTGGCGAATATTAGAAAAAAAAAAATTGTTTAGACATAAAATCCTCTTTTAATTGAAGAACTATTAGCTTTTTTATTAAAAATTAACTTTTTCGTTCCGAATAAAAAATATTCGAATAAATTTTATCGAATAATCGACAAAAAAAAAATTATCTAAAACAAAGTTTTTGCTAAAAAGTAATTCTCATTCTTTTAAGAAAATTGAGATTTTTAATATGGAATTTTAAATTTAATTATATTATCCAAATAAATTTTGAAAAAAATATACTCGAATCAAAAATTATTCAAATAAATTTCGGCGAATATTTGACAAAAAAATTGTTTTTTAAACAATACAATACTTATTTTTTTATTAAAAATTAAATTTTTCGTTTCGAATAAAAAATTATTCGAATAAATTTTGACGAATAAACGTTAAAAAATTTTCTAAAGTAAAGTTTTTGCTTAAAATTATTCTCATTCTTTTAAGAAAATAGAGATTTTAAATATCGAATACAAAATTTTACTCGAATCAAAAATTATTCAAAAAAATTTTGGCGATTATTAGCAAAAAACAGATTTGAACATAAAATTAAAAAAAAAAACATTATTAATTTTTTTAGAAAAAAAAAACAAATTTTTCGTTCCGAATAAAAAATTATTCGAATAAAATTTGGGGAATAATCGATAAAAAAAAAATTAAAACAAAGATTTGGCTTTAAATAATTCTCATTCTTTAAAGAAAATTGAGATTTTTAATATCGAATGCTAAATTTTACTCGAATCAAAAATTATTCGAATATAATTTGGGAATATTTGAAAAAATTGGTTTTAGAAGTAAAATCCTCTTTTAAATGAAAAAATATATTTTTTTTTAAATTCAATTTTTCGTTCCGAATGAAAATTTATTCGAATACATTTTTACGAATAATATAGAAAATTATTTTTTTGAAATAACGAATAATCGAATAAATTTTGGCGAAAGAAAAAAAATTGTTTTAAATGAGAATTATTAATTTATTGATTAAAATTGAATTTTTCTTTTCGAACAAAAAATTACTCGAATAAGCTTAATTTTGACGAATAAACAATAAAACAAATATTTTAACGCAAAGTTTTCCCTAAAAATAATTTTCATTCTTTTAAATGTAGATTTTTAATATCGAACAAAAAATTTTACTCGAATCAAAAATTAATCGATTAAATTTGGGCGAATGTTAGAAAAAACTGTTTCGGACATAAACTTCTATTTTAAATGAAAAATTTGTTCATTCCTAACAATAAATTATTCGAATAAATTTTGACGAATAATCGATTTAATATTATTCTTAACACAAAGTCTTTTAGTAAGTGACACAAGTTTCTTGTAATCATCGAAAAATTTAATTTTCAAGTCGAATAAAAATTTATTCGAATATTTTTTATTTAAATTTATTTTTTTTTAAATTTTAAGCTTTAAGCCGAATAAAAAATTATTCGTATATTTTTTAAAGAATAATCGAATAAATTTTGACGAATAATCGGAAAAAATTATTTAGAATAAATGATGTTATTATTCAAGTGAAAAAATTATAATTTTTTTATTCAACATTACATTTTTTTCTTTCCGAATAAAAAATTATTCGAATAAATTTTGACGAATAACCGATTAAATATTATTTCTAACACAAAGTCTTTTAGCAAGTGATAAAAATTTCTTATTACCTTTGATAAATTTTAGGTCTTAAGCCGAATAAAAAATTATTCGAATATTTTTAAACGAATAATCAAATAAATTTTTTCGAATAATCGGAAAAAAAAATATTTAAAATAAATTCTGTTTTATTTAAAGTAAAAAAATATCTTAAAATTTCTTTAGAATAAAAGGTTTTATAAAGCAATCTGTGTAATGTTCCTCATAGGCTACTGCATTCCTATAAGGGTTAATATTAAAACTGACTAGCCTCAAAACGCACTTTCATTAAAAAACACATGATGATGTATAAAATATAGAAAAGGACCCAGCAAAACTTTTCATTGCCAAGTAATGAGTTAAACAGCTAAACTATTGAACACGAACTACTTACACATTCACTGTTTAAGTCATTACATTAACATGGGGATGTCATTGGAGTCAAGTACTTACCAATTGCAGAAAAGTAATGACTTGGGTAAGCAATTGGAAAACAACAACGACAACAACTACTTTTTTTGTTGTTGTTTCATTAAAAAAAATATATTTTTAAATACAAAATCTTTTTTATGACCCCATGGGGGCTCGAACCCAGACCCCTACGACTGCTTGGCGGAGACTCTTCCACTGAGCTACTTCATATGTTGAAAACTTAGCAGCTTATAATTACTATATACAATTTTTATTTTTAGATCCAAATTCATGTGACAATAACTTTGTTTTTCCCTGCTTTTTTGCTTTGTTGTAATTTTTAGAAAAATATTTCTATACGATTTTTTGTAAATGGCCTATAGTTACAACCTGTTAAGGTCAAAGTCCGAGCATATTTTGGAATTCCATGGACTTTCAATCTTGTGCGAATATTCTCCAATTTTATAGGCCAAGCTTTGAAAAATGTTCATCTACTTGGTCTTTCCATGGAAGTTTCGGACGCCCTCTTCTAGCATTAGGTGGTGGAACATTTCAATTCTAATTTTATCCTCTTCATAGTTATTATTTTTTCTAAGAGAGGGTTACTAGCCCGTCGTCCTAACCCATTTTTATCGATCTTATGGGGTGTTAAACTAGTTCCCTGGGTGATACCACGAGAAGGTCAATGTCCGCAGTTGAGATGAAGGATGACCCAGATAAGTTGGGCTTACCAAGTTAAGACCAATCAGAACTGTGTTTGGTATCCAACATCCCCTATATAATCAAAATTAACTCATGATGGTATTTTTTCATTACCTTGAGTTAGTTTTCCAAAAAAAAAAAAATTTTTTGCAGAAGGTAATATTTAAGTTCTTAAAATTCAAAAATCATTTAAAAAACTCTTTTAATAAAAATAAAAAAATTGTTGGTCTTGGTGGGATTCGAACCGGGGCCATTCACAAATAAGTACTTCTGTAATAACTTATTAGTTATTCGGAGGGTATGTTGTAGTCATTACAAGGTAACCATTTACCAGAGTTCTTGCCATTACCAAAGTTTTGCTGGGGATATCATCATGAGTTAAAGTGGAAATGAATGTGAGTATGTTTGCCACACACGCACACACTTGCACACTTTCGCATACAACCACACAAATAACAAAATTAGAAATGAAAACTTGATGTTGGAAAAAATCTTTCTGTAACCTAATTTTCACCCTGTGTTAGAAATTTAATAAAAATGTTCTTTTTTTTACGCTGCAACCGACTAATGTTTTTCTAACATTTCATTTTTAAAAGTTCGCACAATTCAAAAAAAAATACAACGTGGAAACATAAAAATTTACAACAAAAAGGATGTACATGGTGCAGCATGTCCTTAGGGAGTAAATTGTATAGTTTTGTAGAAGCTGCTACTATTGCTGCTGCTGTTATTGTTGTTGTTGTTGCCACCACGCAACCATCCATCCATTCATCCGTTGCACAGTTTTTATAATAATTTTAGTAGATACGTAGTTGTTGTAAAAATGTTCATATGTCTGTATGAGTGTTGTTTTTGTAATGTTAACTAACGTTACATAACAATTATTTTCTATTACATTTACTTGCAACATTCACTTAATTTTGAATTAGAGAGACCTACCATCAATTTTCTTTAATTTTAATTTGTTCAACAAATTTTTCTATTTCTATTTTTGTAGGTTAAAGAAAACTTTATTCCTGAACCACTATCATTTATAATTATTTTACAATTTTTTCTCAATTGTGGTTTTAATGCGTGGGAAATGTTTGTTTAATAGGTTTCGGCATCAGTCCATCTTGTTCGGTGGCTTGTTTTTTGCCAAGTGTGCCTGTCTTTCCCAAAATAAAGTTATCAATTTCATTGCTGCTGATCAACCACCCACAAATTAATTGAAATGTTTTGGAGGATAAGGCTTCAGAAATATTCTTTTGTTATTTTTGTGCGCAATTTTTTGGGTTTTATATTAAGAAAATTTGTTATGAGAATTTTTTTTTTTGTTTCAAGGCTGCAATTTGGTCTGATTGGCAAAAGCCAGGTTAATTGCATTTGATGACTGGGTGGAAAATTAGATATGAGTTCATTATTTGCCAAAGTCCCTAAGGACTTGTTGGATTTCGTGGGAATATTTGTTTAGGAAATTTTTGATAATTTAAAAGACTTCTTTCACATTTCTATATTTTTTAAGTTCAATTTCTTATTGGTAAAGGTGAAATAATTCGATGCTATCTTAAAATATGCAAGAATATGCATAAACTATCTAAACTAGGTTTTAGTCTGAATTATATGAGATCATAAATTTTAGCTCATTTGGTTTTATCTACTTTGGTTTTCAAGAAATTCCAACTTTTGTGTTCCTAAATTGCCAAGAAACTTTTTTATATATAAAAAATCGTCTAATAAAAGTCTAAGATATTTACCATTTTTCTCCTTTCCTCAATAGTTGCCGAGAAAGTATTTTTAACTTAAGACAAAATTTGATACAAATTTTTTATTAAAGTCAAAGTTTGATACAAATTTTTTATTAAAGTCAAAATTTTATACAAATTTTTTTCTAAAGACAAAATTTTTTAACATTTTTTTTACTACAAACAAAACTTGATAAAAATTTGTTGCTAAAGACAAAATTTGATACAAAATTTTTACTAAAGACAAATTTTGATACAAATTTTTTACTAAAGAAATAATTTGATAAAAATTTTTTACTAAAGACAAAATTTGATTCAAATTTTTTACTAAAGAAAACATTTTTTAAAATTTTTTTACTAAAAAAAAATTTGATACAAATTTTTTATTAAAGTCAAAATTTGATACAAATTTTTTACTAAAGACAAATTTTTTAACATTTTTTTACTACAAAGAAAACTTGATAAAAATTTGTTGCTAAAGACAAAATTTGATACAAAATTTTTACTAAAGAAAAAATTTGATACAAATTTTTTACTAAAGAAAAAATTTCATATAAATTTTTTACTAAAGACAAAATTTGATACAAATTTTTTACTAAAGTTAACATTTTTTAACAATTTTTTTACCAAAAAAAAATTTGATTCAAATTTTTTACTAAAGACAAAATTTTATACAAAATTTTTTACTTAAGACAAAATTTGATACAAAATTTTTTACTTAAGACAAATTTTTTAACATTTTTTTACTACAAAGAAAACTTGATAAAAATTTGTTGCTAAAGACAAAATTTGATACAAAATTTTTACTAAAGAAAAAATTTGATACAAATTTTTTACTAAAGAAAAAATTTCATATAAATTTTTTACTAAAGACAAAATTTGATACAAATTTTTTACTAAAGTTAACATTTTTTAACAATTTTTTTACCAAAAAAAATTTGATTCAAATTTTTTTCTAAAGACAAAATTTTATACAAAATTTTTTACTTAAGACAAAATTTGATACAAAATTTTTTACTTAAGACAAAAATTTTTAACATTTTTTTACTACAAAGAAAACTTGATAAAAATTTGTTGCTAAAGACAAAATTTGATACAAAATTTTTACTAAAGACAAATTTTGATACAAATTTTTTACTAAAGACAAAATTTGATACAAATATTTTACTAGAGACAAAATTTGATACAAATTTTTTACTAAAGACAAAATTTCATTCAAATTTTTTATTAAGACAACATTTGTTAACATTTTTTTACTAAAAAAAATTTTATTCAAATTTTTTACTAAAGACAAAATTTGATACAAATTTTTTATTAAAGTCAAAATTTGATACAATTTTTTTATTTAAGTCAAAATTTGATACAAATTTTTTACTAAAGACAAAATTTGATACAAATTTTTTATTAAAGACAAAATTTGATTTAAATTTTTTACTAAAGACAACATTTTTTAACATTTTTTTACTAAAAAAAATTTGATTCAAATTTTTTACTAAAGACAAAATTTGATACAAATTTTTTACTAAAGACAAATTTTGATATAAATTTTTTACTAAAGACAAAATTTGATACAAATTTTTTACTAAAGACAAAATTTGATACAAATTTTTTTTTAAGACAAAATTTGATAAAAATTTTTACTAAAGACAAGATTTGATATACATTTTTTAATTAAGACAAAATTTAATATACAAATTTTTACTAAAAAAAAATTTGATTCAAAATTTTTACTAGAGATACAATTTTTTACTAAAGACCAAATTTGATTAAAATTTTTTACTAAAGACAAAATTTGATACAAATTTTTTACTAAAGACAAAATTTGATTCAAATTTTTTACTAAAGACAAAATTTGATACAAAATTTTTACTAAAGAAAAAATTTGGTAAAAATTTTTACTAAGGTCAAAATTTGATACAAATTTTTAGCTTAAGACAAAATTTGATAATTTTTTGTTTAAGAAACTACAATACAACTTTTTTACTAAAGAAAAACTTTTGATTTTTGATTTGATTAAAATTTTTTACTAAAGACAAATTTTTTAAATTTGTTTACTAAAAACAAAATTTGATACTAATTTTTTTACTTAAAACAAAATTTGATACAAATTTTTAGCTTAAGACAAAATTTGATAAAAATTTTTTTTAAGAAAAAATTTGATACTAATTTTTTTACTAAAGACAAAATTTGATACTAATTTTTTACTTAAGACAAAATTTGATACCAGTTCTCTATTTGAATCTGTTGAGTTTTATGCTAGTACTGTAGCTAATGCATTAGTATTGGTTTTGTACTGTGCTACTCTTGATGCTTCTGTGGTGGTGGGACATCTCCATGTGCACGTGTTGCTTAGAGATGAGTGAAACCTGCTGTCTCCAAAGCTTTCATAATGTTGTGCAATAGAGTGAGTGGTGATGGTTTACAATTACATTACTAGCAAGTGGTTCGATAATATTAAGCCAAATAGTAATAATGTAAATAAAGTCAACTGGCTCTATGCTATAGCCTGACCCTTAAAATTTTCGACCGACGCACTCCATGGTAACACTGCCGTGTAGGTCTTGCCATCAATGTTATCAATATCTCACCATCTAGCACTAGCATCAGCAAGAGAAAACAGCAACAGGAAGTATGTGATATTTAAATATGTGTATATTAGGGAGGGTCGGTTTCTTAAGAGTATAGCAAATCGGAAGGGAAATGGTTTTGTATAAAATTTCGAGCATAAATAGTTTCATTTAGTCATTTAGGGCCGAAACTTTCTTCTCAAATGCTGAGGGGTATACTTGCTTTTACTTGTTTCTTTTTCTTATAAATCGACCCAACCTAATAATAACTCTTGTAAGCTATGAAAATGGGTTTGTTTGGTTTTTGCTGGATGGTTTCGGCAAATCAGCGGATTTTGCTGAAATATATTGACCCATATACAACAACAAATACGTAACTATACTTTTTATATGTTTGTTGGCATCTATCCTCCATAGCTTGTCCGTCTGTCCTGACTGTTGGTCATGGTCGATTCTTTACTTTACAGAGGAAATGCGTTTCAATTTCCGGTTTGTAATGAAAAACTACATAAAATCCTTTTACTTCGTGGCAGTAACGTTGGTGGTGGCTTATATTTTTTGGAAAATTTATACAGAAAATATGAAATATGATTTTTAATATTTACTTTAAACACGTATCAATTAATTTTGGAAATGATAGAACATCTCATATACAGTTTTTTTTTCAAATTGAAAAATCATATTTTCTAATTTTGAAAAATTATTATTTTTCAAAAAAAATAAAACAAAATTATAATAAATTTTCTGGCTTATTATCCGGTGCGTGTTTAAATAAATTTCTAGAAAAAAGAAGGAGAAGTGTTTCGTATCTTCTTGAACGCTGGTGGTGTTCCGCCAGGTTGTTTGAAGTCGCGTGTCAAACGCGTGTGTTGCATGTAAATGTCTAAATAGCCATGAACGGTTGCTTTCGTTTGTTCTCTTCAACTTAGGCGTGTTGCATTACTTTTCTTTTGAGTATAAATAAAGTTATTAAATTCAATATTTATTTAAAAGGTTTGCTTTACAATTTGTAATTTTTCATAATATAATTAATTTTTTTTTGGCTAAACATGCTTTTACTACTGCAGGCAAGGATTTTTGTAACTCGTATTTTTTGGCAGTTGCCTGAGTGATGGATGAGCAAGAATGACTGGGAGTCTTGGTCTAACTAATGCCTGCTCAGCCCATAAGTGTGTTGCCATAAGTTTGAAAGTGAATTTTAAATTAAATTAAAAATGTTGTTGTAATAACATTTTTAAGTTAATCCTGGCATAAAGCAGGAGATTATTGGGAATATTTAAAAGAAACTAAAAGAAGAAGCCAATGACAATTAAGATTTAATGATATATGGGCTTTTAAGCTTCACATAATCTATTTTCGCTTAGATTATTAGTAACTGGTGACAAGGCTTTAATGAATAATGATGAATTGGACATCAGAACTAGAAGAGAACTGAACTAGAACAGAACTAGAACAGAATTAGAACAGAACTAGAACAGAACTAGAACAGAACTAGAACAGAACTAGAACAGAACTAGAACAGAACTAGAACAGAACTAGAACAGAACTAGAAAAGAACTAGAACAGAACTAGAACAGAACTAGAACAGAACTAGAACAGAACTAGAACAGAACTAGAACAGAACTAGAACAGAACTAGAACAGAACTAGAACAGAACTAGAACAGAACTAGAACAGAACTAGAACAGAACTAGAACAGAACTAGAACAGAACTAGAACAGAACTAGAACAGAACTAGAACAGAACTAGAACAGAACTAGAACAGAACTAGAAGAGAACTAGAACAGAACTAGAACAGAACTAGAACAGAACTAGAACAGAACTAGAACAGAACTAGAACAGAACTAGAACAGAACTAGAACAGAACTAGAACAGAACTAGAAGAGAACTAGAACAGAACTAGAACAGAACTAGAACAGAACTAGAACAGAACTAGAACAGAACTAGAACAGAACTAGAACAGAACTAGAACAGAACTAGAACAGAACTAGAACAGAACTAGAACAGAACTAGAACAGAACTAGAACAGAACTAGAACAGAACTAGAACAGAACTAGAACAGAACTAGAACAGAACTAGAACAGAACTAGAACAGAACTAGAACAGAACTAGAACAGAACTAGAACAGAACTAGAACAGAACTAGAACAGAACTAGAACAGAACTAGAACAGAACAGAACTAGAACAGAACTAGAACAGAACTAGAACAGAACAGAACTAGAACAGAACTAGAACAGAACTAGAACAGAACTAGAACAGAACTAGAACAGAACTAGAACAGAACTAGAACAGAACTAGAACAGAACTAGAACAGAACTAGAACAGAACTAGAACAGAACTAGAACAGAACTAGAACAGAACTAGAACAGAACTAGAACAGAACTAGAACAGAACTAGAACAGAACTAGAACAGAACTAGAACAGAACTAGAACAGAACTAGAACAGAACTAGAACAGAACTAGAACAGAACTAGAACAGAACTAGAACAGAACTAGAACAGAACTAGAACAGAACTAGAACAGAACTAGAACAGAACTAGAACAGAACTAGAACAGAACTAGAACAGAACTAGAACAGAACTAGAACAGAACTAGAACAGAACTAGAACAGAACTAGAACAGAACTAGAACAGAACTAGAACAGAACTAGAACAGAACTAGAACAGAACTAGAACAGAACTAGAACAGAACTAGAACAGAACTAGAACAGAACTAGAACAGAACTAGAACAGAACTAGAACAGAACTAGAACAGAACTAGAACAGAACTAGAACAGAACTAGAACAGAACTAGAACAGAACTAGAACAGAACTAGAACAGAACTAGAACAGAACTAGAACAGAACTAGAACAGAAGTAGAACAGAACTAGAACAGAACTAGAACAGAACTAGAACAGAACTAGAACAGAACTAGAACAGAACTAGAACAGAACTAGAACAGAACTAGAACAGAACTAGAACAGAACTAGAACAGAACTAGAACAGAACTAGAACAGAACTAGAACAGAACTAGAACAGAACTAGAACAGAACTAGAACAGAACTAGAACAGAACTAGAACAGAACTAGAACAGAACTAGAACAGAACTAGAACAGAACTAGAACAGAACTAGAACAGAACTAGAACAGAACTAGAACAGAACTAGAACAGAACTAGAACAGAACTAGAACAGAACTAGAACAGAACTAGAACAGAACTAGAACAGAACTAGAACAGAACTAGAACAGAACTAGAACAGAACTAGAACAGAACTAGAACAGAACTAGAACAGAACTAGAACAGAACTAGAACAGAACTAGAACAGAACTAGAACAGAACTAGAACAGAACTAGAACAGAACTAGAACAGAACTAGAACAGAACTAGAACAGAACTAGAACAGAACTAGAACAGAACTAGAACAGAACTAGAACAGAACTAGAACAGAACTAGAACAGAACTAGAACAGAACTAGAACAGAACTAGAACAGAACTAGAACAGAACTAGAACAGAACTAGAACAGAACTAGAACAGAACTAGAACAGAACTAGAACAGAACTAGAACAGAACTAGAACAGAACTAGAACAGAACTAGAACAGAACTAGAACAGAACTAGAACAGAACTAGAACAGAACTAGAACAGAACTAGAACAGAACTAGAACAGAACTAGAACAGAACTAGAACAGAACTAGAACAGAACTAGAACAGAACTAGAACAGAACTAGAACAGAACTAGAACAGAACTAGAACAGAACTAGAACAGAACTAGAACAGAACTAGAACAGAACTAGAACAGAACTAGAACAGAACTAGAACAGAACTAGAACAGAACTAGAACAGAACTAGAACAGAACTAGAACAGAACTAGAACAGAACTAGAACAGAACTAGAACAGAACTAGAACAGAACTAGAACAGAACTAGAACAGAACTAGAACAGAACTAGAACAGAACTAGAACAGAACTAGAACAGAACTAGAACAGAACTAGAACAGAACTAGAACAGAACTAGAACAGAACTAGAACAGAACTAGAACAGAACTAGAACAGAACTAGAACAGAACTAGAACAGAACTAGAACAGAACTAGAACAGAACTAGAACAGAACTAGAACAGAACTAGAACAGAACTAGAACAGAACTAGAACAGAACTAGAACAGAACTAGAACAGAACTAGAACAGAACTAGAACAGAACTAGAACAGAACTAGAACAGAACTAGAACAGAACTAGAACAGAACTAGAACAGAACTAGAACAGAACTAGAACAGAACTAGAACAGAACTAGAACAGAACTAGAACAGAACTAGAACAGAACTAGAACAGAACTAGAACAGAACTAGAACAGAACTAGAACAGAACTAGAACAGAACTAGAACAGAACTAGAACAGAACTAGAACAGAACTAGAACAGAACTAGAACAGAACTAGAACAGAACTAGAACAGAACTAGAACAGAACTAGAACAGAACTAGAACAGAACTAGAACAGAACTAGAACAGAACTAGAACAGAACTAGAACAGAACTAGAACAGAACTAGAACAGAACTAGAACAGAACTAGAACAGAACTAGAACAGAACTAGAACAGAACTAGAACAGAACTAGAACAGAACTAGAACAGAACTAGAACAGAACTAGAACAGAACTAGAACAGAACTAGAACAGAACTAGAACAGAACTAGAACAGAACTAGAACAGAACTAGAACAGAACTAGAACAGAACTAGAACAGAACTAGAACAGAACTAGAACAGAACTAGAACAGAACTAGAACAGAACTAGAACAGAACTAGAACAGAACTAGAACAGAACTAGAACAGAACTAGAACAGAACTAGAACAGAACTAGAACAGAACTAGAACAGAACTAGAACAGAACTAGAACAGAACTAGAACAGAACTAGAACAGAACTAGAACAGAACTAGAACAGAACTAGAACAGAACTAGAACAGAACTAGAACAGAACTAGAACAGAACTAGAACAGAACTAGAACAGAACTAGAACAGAACTAGAACAGAACTAGAACAGAACTTGAACAGAACTAGAACAGAACTAGAACAGAACTAGAACAGAACTAGAACAGAACTAGAACAGAACTAGAACAGAACTAGAACAGAACTAGAACAGAACTAGAACAGAACTAGAACAGAACTAGAACAGAACTAGAACAGAACTAGAACAGAACTAGAACAGAACTAGAACAGAACTAGAACAGAACTAGAACAGAACTAGAACAGAACTAGAACAGAACTAGAACAGAACTAGAACAGAACTAGAACAGAACTAGAACAGAACTAGAACAGAACTAGAACAGAACTAGAACAGAACTAGAACAGAACTAGAACAGAACTAGAACAGAACTAGAACAGAACTAGAACAGAACTAGAACAGAACTAGAACAGAACTAGAACAGAACTAGAACAGAACTAGAACAGAACTAGAACAGAACTAGAACAGAACTAGAACAAAGCGGAAACCGAAAATAAAAATAGAAAGTAGATCGGGACTAAAAACCGGAACTACAAACTTTGAAACCTAAACTTTTATCTCATAACATGTGGTTTTTTAAGGAACAGGGTTCGAAAAAGAACAGTACCTTATTATATTGTACTGAACTTACTGACACACAAAAGTTATTTTTTTATGTACCTGAATAAATCCAATAAAAAAGAACTGTACCTTATAATAACGTACCGTTCCCTAGAATTTTATAGTATTTTTTAGTTAACTTTAGAGTACTATTAAGTACTAAGTTACTAATTTTTAGATAACTTACTGCGTTCGTAATATTTGAAGGAAGTATTTTTGTTGTGCATTCATATATAAGTCGTATATAGTCATAAATAAAAACCCCAACAGTTCCAAGTTGAAGAACTATATTCAATACTGACAAAATGGGCAGAGATTTGAACATGAACTTTTTGGCAAAGAAATGACATGGGAATATCCAATAGCTGAGATATATCAGCGATTATCAACATATTCGAATCAGAAATAAATGTTAACATCTTCTGGCATTTCACCAACTTTGAAACAGTCCATCAATTGAAACTCCTGGTAAATTCTTGAAATTTAGATGCATAGTATATCAATTGAGTTTGTATTGGTGAAACAATTTTTTTATGATATACACACAAATATATGCCAGTGTAGCCAGTTAAAGGGTTTCCATCCTAAACGGTAGCATTTGTTTAATTCATAAGATTTTGTTAAAGTACTCAACAAAGTATGTTATAGTACTCAATTAAGTACATTATTTTTAGCAGACTTCGTAAAAGTTCGTTAGGATAAAGGTTGTGTTTTTTAACAAGTAGGTACTCTAAAATTTTACGGTATCTATACTTAAATTGAACACTTTTTTACGTATGTGACTATGTACCGAACTTGTCAAATTACGGTACGGTACCTTAAAATACAGTACTTTAGAGTATTTTATCGAACCTTGATAAGGAAAGGGTAAGAAATTTGAAGATGGTCATTGTATATGTTGTAAACCGCCATGGTATAGCAGGTTAGTCATCCATCTACCATTCCAGAGGTCCCAAGTTCGATCCCCGGCCAGATCCAATAGAAAAAAAATATATTTTCAAAAAAAAGCGGTTCACCTCATAACTTAGCTAGCCATCCTAAACGACAGCATTTATTGAATTTCACTTTTGGCGATACTGTTTTCCCATTGTTGTCAGTTCATAAAAGTTCGTTAAAGTACTCAACAAAATACGTTATAGTATTCAACGAAGTACGTTATTTTTAGCGTACTTCCTGAAAGTTCGTTATGATAAAGGTTATGTATTTTAACAAGTACTATAAAATTTTAAAGTACCTATACTTAAATAGAATACTTTATTACGTATGTGACTATGTATCGAACTTGTCTGGGTACAGTACGGTACCTAAAAATACCGTACTTTAGAATATTTTTTCGAACCTTGATAAGGAAAGGGTAACAATTTTAAAAGTTAAATTAAACTATTCATTGCAATATTTTAAAATTAATATCAGTAATTATATTTTGTTATAAATAAAAATATCTTAAAACGATATGAACACTTGAAATAATTAATTAGAAAACCCAATAAATAGAGTTTAGATATTATTGAAGAAATAAAATCAAAATTATTTACAACATCGTGCACCATAAAGGAAATATACTAAAATACAAAAAACACTTAAATAGAACAAGTGCATCCATGAGCTCCACTATTGGCAGCAACTTAGTTGCCTCAGTAAAATACTTAAAAATGAACAACACATCCATTCAATATCGAAAAGGATGCAGGCAAAAAGCACAAACTGACAACGACAGCACAAAAAAAGAAATAGATGGAGAAAACGAATGAACGAGTAGAAAATAGTAATTGATTTGCTGTTAATTGATTTGATTTTGTCATGCTTGGAATATTTAAAAAGACGCGCAAGCGAAAGCTTTATTGCAATTGGAAACTTAATAAGTAGGAGCTGAATACAATATACATACATACATAAGAGGAGTAAGGACGTAACTATCCTGAGAGTCAGTCTGTATGAATTTTGTAATATTGCAATGATTTAAATGCAATCTTGCACAGAATATAAATTATATCCTTCGACTGGAGAATAGAACATGAAGATACACAAATACAAGCAGAAAATTGCAATAAAACACTAACGGATGTTATTAGGAAATAGTTAAACTGTTAAATTGCCAAAGGTTATAATCGTGCAACTTAAGGAAGGGAGTGTATAGATGAAGTGCCTCTAAGTACAAGTATGTAAGTATGATAATAGTAGAATTGCTAAGACATGTTAAAACGTTTTCCTTAGATAAATACAAATCTCGGAAATTAGGTCAAAGTAGTGATAAGTGTTGTGTTTACTACACTCTTCATTGCATTTGTAGTTTAACTTTGTTAAAGACATGAAAGGAAATAGAGAAACTAAATGAACATGCAACAGAACAAAAAAACTTATTAAGAAAAATTTAAGTAATGAAAAATTCTCTAAAGAATATTAAGTGTTAGTCTCAGTTCTGTTAAAGTTTCAAAGTTTGTATATCCGGTTTTCAGTCCCGGCTAACTTTATTGTTTTATTTCCGGTTACCGTTCTATTCTAGTTCTGTTCTGTTCTAGTTCTGTTCTAGTTCTGTTCTAGTTCTGTTCTAGTTCTGTTCTAGTTCTGTTCTAGTTCTGTTCTAGTTCTGTTCTAGTTCTGTTCTAGTTCTGTTCTAGTTCTGTTCTAGTTCTGTTCTAGTTCTGTTCTAGTTCTGTTCTAGTTCTGTTCTAGTTCTGTTCTAGTTCTGTTCTAGTTCTGTTCTAGTTCTGTTCTAGTTCTGTTCTAGTTCTGTTCTAGTTCTGTTCTAGTTCTGTTCTAGTTCTGTTCTAGTTCTGTTCTAGTTCTGTTCTAGTTCTGTTCTAGTTCTGTTCTAGTTCTGTTCTAGTTCTGTTCTAGTTCTGTTCTAGTTCTGTTCTAGTTCTGTTCTAGTTCTGTTCTAGTTCTGTTCTAGTTCTGTTCTAGTTCTGTTCTAGTTCTGTTCTAGTTCTGTTCTAGTTCTGTTCTAGTTCTGTTCTAGTTCTGTTCTAGTTCTGTTCTAGTTCTGTTCTAGTTCTGTTCTAGTTCTGTTCTAGTTCTGTTCTAGTTCTGTTCTAGTTCTGTTCTAGTTCTGTTCTAGTTCTGTTCTAGTTCTGTTCTAGTTCTGTTCTAGTTCTGTTCTAGTTCTGTTCTAGTTCTGTTCTAGTTCTGTTCTAGTTCTGTTCTAGTTCTGTTCTAGTTCTGTTCTAGTTCTGTTCTAGTTCTGTTCTAGTTCTGTTCTAGTTCTGTTCTAGTTCTGTTCTAGTTCTGTTCTAGTTCTGTTCTAGTTCTGTTCTAGTTCTGTTCTAGTTCTGTTCTAGTTCTGTTCTAGTTCTGTTCTAGTTCTGTTCTAGTTCTGTTCTAGTTCTGTTCTAGTTCTGTTCTAGTTCTGTTCTAGTTCTGTTCTAGTTCTGTTCTAGTTCTGTTCTAGTTCTGTTCTAGTTCTGTTCTAGTTCTGTTCTAGTTCTGTTCTAGTTCTGTTCTAGTTCTGTTCTAGTTCTGTTCTAGTTCTGTTCTAGTTCTGTTCTAGTTCTGTTCTAGTTCTGTTCTAGTTCTGTTCTAGTTCTGTTCTAGTTCTGTTCTAGTTCTGTTCTAGTTCTGTTCTAGTTCTGTTCTAGTTCTGTTCTAGTTCTGTTCTAGTTCTGTTCTAGTTCTGTTCTAGTTCTGTTCTAGTTCTGTTCTAGTTCTGTTCTAGTTCTGTTCTAGTTCTGTTCTAGTTCTGTTCTAGTTCTGTTCTAGTTCTGTTCTAGTTCTGTTCTAGTTCTGTTCTAGTTCTGTTCTAGTTCTGTTCTAGTTCTGTTCTAGTTCTGTTCTAGTTCTGTTCTAGTTCTGTTCTAGTTCTGTTCTAGTTCTGTTCTAGTTCTGTTCTAGTTCTGTTCTAGTTCTGTTCTAGTTCTGTTCTAGTTCTGTTCTAGTTCTGTTCTAGTTCTGTTCTAGTTCTGTTCTAGTTCTGTTCTAGTTCTGTTCTAGTTCTGTTCTAGTTCTGTTCTAGTTCTGTTCTAGTTCTGTTCTAGTTCTGTTCTAGTTCTGTTCTAGTTCTGTTCTAGTTCTGTTCTAGTTCTGTTCTAGTTCTGTTCTAGTTCTGTTCTAGTTCTGTTCTAGTTCTGTTCTAGTTCTGTTCTAGTTCTGTTCTAGTTCTGTTCTAGTTCTGTTCTAGTTCTGTTCTAGTTCTGTTCTAGTTCTGTTCTAGTTCTGTTCTAGTTCTGTTCTAGTTCTGTTCTAGTTCTGTTCTAGTTCTGTTCTAGTTCTGTTCTAGTTCTGTTCTAGTTCTGTTCTAGTTCTGTTCTAGTTCTGTTCTAGTTCTGTTCTAGTTCTGTTCTAGTTCTGTTCTAGTTCTGTTCTAGTTCTGTTCTAGTTCTGTTCTAGTTCTGTTCTAGTTCTGTTCTAGTTCTGTTCTAGTTCTGTTCTAGTTCTGTTCTAGTTCTGTTCTAGTTCTGTTCTAGTTCTGTTCTAGTTCTGTTCTAGTTCTGTTCTAGTTCTGTTCTAGTTCTGTTCTAGTTCTGTTCTAGTTCTGTTCTAGTTCTGTTCTAGTTCTGTTCTAGTTCTGTTCTAGTTCTGTTCTAGTTCTGTTCTAGTTCTGTTCTAGTTCTGTTCTAGTTCTGTTCTAGTTCTGTTCTAGTTCTGTTCTAGTTCTGTTCTAGTTCTGTTCTAGTTCTGTTCTAGTTCTGTTCTAGTTCTGTTCTAGTTCTGTTCTAGTTCTGTTCTAGTTCTGTTCTAGTTCTGTTCTAGTTCTGTTCTAGTTCTGTTCTAGTTCTGTTCTAGTTCTGTTCTAGTTCTGTTCTAGTTCTGTTCTAGTTCTGTTCTAGTTCTGTTCTAGTTCTGTTCTAGTTCTGTTCTAGTTCTGTTCTAGTTCTGTTCTAGTTCTGTTCTAGTTCTGTTCTAGTTCTGTTCTAGTTCTGTTCTAGTTCTGTTCTAGTTCTGTTCTAGTTCTGTTCTAGTTCTGTTCTAGTTCTGTTCTAGTTCTGTTCTAGTTCTGTTCTAGTTCTCTTCTAGTTCTGTTCTAGTTCTGTTCTAGTTCTGTTCTAGTTCTGTTCTAGTTCTGTTCTAGTTCTGTTCTAGTTCTGTTCTAGTTCTGTTCTAGTTCTGTTCTAGTTCTGTTCTAGTTCTGTTCTAGTTCTGTTCTAGTTCTGTTCTAGTTCTGTTCTAGTTCTGTTCTAGTTCTGTTCTAGTTCTGTTCTAGTTCTGTTCTAGTTCTGTTCTAGTTCTGTTCTAGTTCTGTTCTAGTTCTGTTCTAGTTCTGTTCTAGTTCTGTTCTAGTTCTGTTCTAGTTCTTTTCTAGTTCTGTTCTAGTTCTGTTCTAGTTCTGTTCTAGTTCTGTTCTAGTTCTGTTCTAGTTCTGTTCTAGTTCTGTTCTAGTTCTGTTCTAGTTCTGTTCTAGTTCTGTTCTAGTTCTGTTCTAGTTCTGTTCTAGTTCTGTTCTAGTTCTGTTCTAGTTCTGTTCTAGTTCTGTTCTAGTTCTGTTCTAGTTCTGTTCTAGTTCTGTTCTAGTTCTGTTCTAGTTCTGTTCTAGTTCTGTTCTAGTTCTGTTCTAGTTCTGTTCTAGTTCTGTTCTAGTTCTGTTCTAGTTCTGTTCTAGTTCTGTTCTAGTTCTGTTCTAGTTCTGTTCTAGTTCTGTTCTAGTTCTGTTCTAGTTCTGTTCTAGTTCTGTTCTAGTTCTGTTCTAGTTCTGTTCTAGTTCTGTTCTAGTTCTGTTCTAGTTCTGTTCTAGTTCTGTTCTAGTTCTGTTCTAGTTCTGTTCTAGTTCTGTTCTAGTTCTGTTCTAGTTCTGTTCTAGTTCTGTTCTAGTTCTGTTCTAGTTCTGTTCTAGTTCTGTTCTAGTTCTGTTCTAGTTCTGTTCTAGTTCTGTTCTAGTTCTGTTCTAGTTCTGTTCTAGTTCTGTTCTAGTTCTGTTCTAGTTCTGTTCTAGTTCTGTTCTAGTTCTGTTCTAGTTCTGTTCTAGTTCTGTTCTAGTTCTGTTCTAGTTCTGTTCTAGTTCTGTTCTAGTTCTGTTCTAGTTCTGTTCTAGTTCTGTTCTAGTTCTGTTCTAGTTCTGTTCTAGTTCTGTTCTAGTTCTGTTCTAGTTCTGTTCTAGTTCTGTTCTAGTTCTGTACTAGTTCTGTTCTAGTTCTGTTCTAGTTCTGTTCTAGTTCTGTTCTAGTTCTGTTCTAGTTCTGTTCTAGTTCTGTTCTAGTTCTGTTCTAGTTCTGTTCTAGTTCTGTTCTAGTTCTGTTCTAGTTCTGTTCTAGTTCCGTTCTAGTTCTGTTCTAGTTCTGTTCTAGTTCTGTTCTAGTTCTGTTCTAGTTCTGTTCTAGTTCTGTTCTAGTTCTGTTCTAGTTCTGTTCTAGTTCTGTTCTAGTTCTGTTCTAGTTCTGTTCTAGTTCTGTTCTAGTTCTGTTCTAGTTCTGTTCTAGTTTTGTTCTAGTTCTACTTTAGGTCTGTTCTACTTGTGTAATACTTAAATTTATGGCCAAATATTAATAAATTTCAATTCTTCTAATTTTCAGAATTAATTACTTTTTGCAAAATTTAATTGAGAAATAATCAAGGTGAAATTTATAAATCAATATTAAACCAAATTTCTTCTTTCCAACCACTTAAAGTTTTAACTATTAACTTCTTCACAAGTAACTTTATTCTAGAAAATAGTTTCCTACCAGAGTGTCCTTGTCGCTTTGATCACTTGAATGGGTACAAGTTCTTATCAATTGGTTTCTTAAAAATTACTTTCACTTGTACATTTTGCCCCCCAGAACCACTTAACATTCGAAATAATTTAGTTTTATTTTTCTTGCTTTTAATGTTTTCAACAATTTAATTGTTTTAAATGAATTCTTGGTAGTTTCCCCCCCTTGAAATCATTTCAGTTGGAATTGGCCCATGTTCAGGAAAATAGTTTTCCAAAGCCAAAACTATGAACAAAGTTTCATTTCATTTTTCAATTGTTAGTCAATTTCGTTGAGCACGGGGTGGCACAAAAAACGAGGGAAAGTGTTAAAGGAAAAGTTTTGCAAATGAGGTTTTTTATTGTTGTTGCTACAATATTTTCTACGACCATTTTCCTCTAGTTCCTTCAGCTTTTGAGCGTAAGTGTGAAATAATTTTTAATGATAATTGAAAATCAATTTGTTTGCTTGGAAAAAAGTTTTCCAGTGCGATTTTCTCGTCTAAAGTTGAGTTTTGTTGTAAATGTTAATTGAAATGGAGATGCTTATAAAATACAACAACAATAGTCAGCTTTTAAAGGGAATAGCCTTGAAATTAGAACTTAATTAAGATTGAAGGATAATGAAAGATAGAAAGCTTTTTAAAAAGCTTTTGGGCATATTGTTCAAAATAGCTGTTTTGAAACACTTAAAATAGATTGAAAATATATTACAATTTATTTTTAACTACAACAAATTGAAGGAAATATTAAATTAATTTAATTTTAAAATTCAAAATTGCTATTCTAAAATGTCATTGGAAACTTTTAATTTATTTTTAAAAATTTTATTAATAATTTTAACCTGAATTTTGCAAATGATATTCTTTTAGCTAAATTTTGTTTAAAAATACAGTCAATGCTTGAAAAGTATTTTAATGCTAAAAACAAGTACCATCAAGTAATTACCATAAATTTATGTAGTATTAAATAACACAATTTATTCGAAATTTTGAAAATTCAATCCCAAAGCCTGCATCAAACTTAAAATAGTTATTATACACAATTCCCGGAATACATTGTGGAAGTGAATATGTTCCTTTGTTTAAAGCAAATATTTGTTTTAATTCTCAATTCATTGGAAAATTTTATTTATTTGAGCCTTTTTTTTGTTTTAACTAAATATAAAATATTGAAATTTGATATATTTTAAAAATGTTTTTATAAAAGCTTTTCAATAAATTCGCAAAAAAGACGAGTAACGCAAAAATTAAAATCTGCCACCATAAAACATCACTATTTTAAGAACAATACAATTTAAGATGTTTTGCCTAAAAGTTGTTTAATAAACACACTTTTCTTAGTAATTCATTATCATGTATATTAGGGTGACCATTTTTTGTATGAAAGAACATTTTTTTTCGAATTATATAACTTTTTCAACGGAATATTGTAACAAAAGATCTAAATATTAAGTTCTGAAAGTATGAGCCAAATCGGACAACATTCTATGGGCGCGCATCGGATCCAAAGTTTAAGAGCCGATTTTTATGGTAAAAAATAGGTTATTTCTTATTTTTGAGAAATTTTAACTAAAAGTATATATTTTACCAAAAAAAAAAAAAAAAAATGGAATATTAAAGAAAACAATCACAGATTTATTTCAAACAGTCAAAAACAAAAATCCATGAACTAGTTTTTGAGTTATTCCATCTTTCCTCTGAAAGTTCATGTTCTTGAAAACGCGCATAATATGCACCAAAAATTTAATGTTGTAAATAAAAAAACTTAAAAGTTAGACATAATTTATCATTAAATGACTCTTTAGTATTAAATAGTTCGATTTTTTTAGTATTGAATAGTTCTTGTGAAAATTGTTTATTTTTGGTTGAAATTTCTCAAAAATAAAAAAAATAACGCATTTGTCGCCATATAAATGGGCTCTCAAACTTTTGACCCTATACGCCATAGAACGTTGTTTGATTTGGCTCAAAGAACTAAACTTTTAGACCTAGTGTCATAATATTCCTTTGAAAACCATTTGAAATCAAAGAAAAAAATGTTTCTGGCAGTGTTGCCGTTTTTTATACCTTTAGCTAAAATAGGTATTTATTCAATGTTTAGTTTTAAGGTTTAAAAAAAAGTTTTCATCATTTTTTTAAAATTATTTTTATCAAAAATTTTTCTATAGAAGATTTTTTCTCAAAAGTGTTTCTATAAAAAAATCAAAAAAATTTTCTATAGAAATTTTTCTATAAAAAAAATTCTTATCAAAAATTTTTCTGTGGGAAATTTTTTACCAAAAAATTTTCTATTGAAAATTTTTCTATCAAAAATTTTCTATGGAAAATTTTTTGATAAAAAAATTTTTCTATAGAAATTTTTTTTTATCAAAAATTTTTCTATAGAAATTTTTTTTATCAAAAATTTTTCTATAGAAAATTTCTTATCAAAATTTTTCCATAGAAAACTTTTTGACAAAAAAAAATTTTTTCTATATTTTTTTTATCAAAAATTTTTCTATTGTAAATATTTTATCAAAAATTTTACCATAGAAAATTTATTTATCAAAAATTTTTCTATGACAATTTTTTTATCAAAAATTTTTCTATAGAAATTTTTTTTATCAAACATTTTTCCATGAAAATTTTTTTATCAAAAATTTTTCTATAGAAAATTTTTTGAATCGAAATATATCTTTTCTATAGAAATTTTTTTTATCAAAAATTTTTCTATAGAAATTTTTTTTATCAAAAATTTTTCTATAGAAATTTTTTTTATCAAAAATTTTTCTATGGAAAATTTTTTGATAAAAAATTTTTCTATGGAAATTTTTTTTATCAAAAATTTTTCTATAGAAATTTTTTTTATCAAAAATTTTTGTATAGAAATTTTTTTTATCAAAAATTTTTCTATAGAAAATTTTTTATCAAAATTTTTCTATAGAAAATTTTTTGATAAAAAATTTTTCTATTTTTTTTTTATCAAAAATTTTTCTTTAGAAAATATTTTATCAAAAATTTTACCATAGAAAATTTATTTATTTATTTCTATGAAAATTTTTTTATCATAAATTTTTCTATAGAAAATTTTTTGAATCGAAATATATCTTTTCTGTAGATATTTTTTTTCAAAAATTTTTCTATAGAAATTTTTTTTATCAAAAATTTTTCTATAGAAATTTTTTTATCAAAAATTTTTCTATAGAAATTTTTTTATCAAAAATTTTTCTAAAGAACATTTTTTTATCAACATTTTTCTATAGAAAATTAATTGATAAAAAATTTTTCTATATTTTTTTTATCAAAAATTTTTCTATAGAAATTTTTTTATCAAAAATTTTTCTAAAGAAAATTTATTTATCAAAAATTTTTCAATGAAAATTTTTTTATCAAAAAATTTTTCCGTAGAAATTTTTTTTATCATACATTTTTCTATAAAAAATTTTTTTATCAAAAATTTTTGTATGGAAAATTTTTTATCAAAAATTTTTTTATGGAAAATTTTTCTATCAAAAATTTTTCTATAGAAATTTTTTTTATCAAAAATTTTTCTATAGAAATTTTTTTATCAAAAATTTTTCTATAGAAAATTTTTTATCAAAATTTTTGTATAGAAAATTCTTTGATAAAAAATTTTTCTATACTTTTTTTGTCAAAAATTTTTCTATAGAAAATATTTTATCAAAAATTTTTCTATAGAAAATATTTTATCAAAAATTTTTCTATGAAAATTTTTTTATCAAAAATTTTTCTATAGAAAATTTTTTGAATCGAAATATATCTTTTCTATAGAACTTTTTTTTATCAAAATTTTTTTTATAGAAAATTTTTTGAATCGAAATATATCTTTTCTATAGAACTTTTTTTATCAAAAATTTTTTTATACAAATTTTTTTTATCAAAAATTTTTCTATAGAAATTTTTCTATAGAATTTTTTTTTATCAAAAATTTTTTTATCAAGATTTTTCTATAGAAAATTATTTGATAAAAAATTTTTCCATATTTTTTTTATCAAAAATTTTTCTATGGAAAATATTTTATCAAAAATTTTACCATAGAAAATTTTTTTATCAAAAATTTTTCTATGAAAATTTTTTTTATCAAAAATAAGACGTGACATGAATCGTACATTAAAAACAGGAGCAAAAAGGACATGAATGCAAAAAAAGGAAGTGTTTTTTTGATTGTAAAAGAAAAGCAACAAGCAATATATAGAAGGACAAAACGATCTAGGGCTTATACTCGTACATGTACAAGGGAAACATATAAATTTAGGGAAGAAACAAAATTGGGAGTTTGAAATCCTTAAAAGAATTTAGATTTTTTTAATTATTACAAAAAATATAGAGTCCCACAAACTGCAAAATATTTGTAGTAGCTTAAAACTTTATGTCCTTAAAAAATTTGAGTCTTTTAGGAGAATTATATCTTATAGAAAAATTAAAGAACTTAAAACAATTTTAAATTACTTTACACCAACATGAAAAGTTCTATTAAAGTTTCCCTAAATTATCCTCCTATCTTTAACTTCCTCTGCCTAATCTGTCTCTTATCTCGGTTAATAACAATAAATTTTCCTATTTTATCATCAATTCATGCAATTATCAATGTAACAAAAGAATTCAGCAAAATCTCCTAATAAAAAACTATTATTTAATATCAAAAATATCGTTACATAAATTTTACTACAATCTTGCCATTTACAATTTCAACATTTATGTAGCTCAAACAACTCAAAAAATGAATGTGTTCTAGCTTCGAGCTACAACTGATGCTGATATGCTCGACAAATGTAGTGACAATAGCATTTCGCTATTTTTGCCTCTGGCTTCGCTTGTCAGTGCAAAATTTAAGCATCATCTCAGCTTTAACTGCTGCTACTCTGCATGTAATACACGGAATATGCATCAATTACATATGAAAAATTTTCGAGTTTTTTTTTTGTCAATGTAAAAAACAGGTAAAAATTTATTAAAACATAATTTGTGAGATTAAGGTACTTTATTGTTTGGTTTATGATATAATTGGGTGTGTAATGGAGAAGAGGAGGGATTTATTAATTGGAGTAATAAAGATTTTGTAAAAATATAATTGAAGGGAAAACAGGGACGCAGTGATATTGGTGAAGGCGGAATCACTTCTAATTATGAGAAAAAAATGGTTACAAATACCTAAAAGATTGGATATTTACTTAAAAAGGCCTCTCATTGAGGAAAGCAGCAACATTCGGAATCGAACAACTGAAACCGAGCTTCATTTCAAAAAATCTAAAATCAAAGACTTTATAATATAAAAAATGTTGCACTTTCATACATTGATTTGGCGTATGGTCGTTTTAAAAAGTCCCATAAAAAAGGGAGTATTATCCAATGAGAGAAATCTAAGGCACAAACACGTGCTCATGTATGTTTGTTTGTATAGAAAATTTGTTTATCAAAAATTTTTCTATAGAGATTTTTTTTATCAAAATTTTTTCTAAAAAAAATTTTTGTATCAAAAATTTTTCTAAAGAAAATTTTTTTATCAAAAATTTTTCTATAGAAAATTTTTTTATCAAAAATTTTTCTATATAAAATTTTTTTATCAAAAATTTTTCTATATAAAATATAGAAAATTTTTTTATCAAAAATTTGTCTATAGAAAATTTTTTTTATCAAAAATTTTTCTATAGAAAATTTTTTTAACAAAAATTTTTCTATAGAAAATTTTTTTAACAAAAATTTTTCTATAGAAAATTTTTTTAACAAAAATTTTTCTATAGAAAATTTTTTTAACAAAAATTTTTCTATAGAAAATTTTTTTAACAAAAATTTTTCTATAGAAAATTTTTTTTATAAAAAATTTAGAAAATTTTTTTTATAAAAAATTTAGAAATTTTTTTTTATAAAAAATTTTTCTATAGCAAATTTTTTTATCAAAAATTTTTCTATAGAAAATTTTTTTATCAAAAATTTTTCTATATAAAATTTTTTTATCAAAAATTTTTCTATATAAAATATAGAAAATTTTTTTATCAAAAATTTGTCTATAGAAAATTTTTTTTATCAAAAATTTTTCTATAGAAAATTTTTTTATCAAAAATTTTTCTATAGAAAATTTTTTTATCAAAAATTTTTCTATAGAAAATTTTTTTTATCAAAAATTTTTCTATAGAAAATTTTTTTATCAAAAATTTTTCTATAGAAAATTTTTTTATCAAAAATTTTTTTATCGAAAATTTTTTTAACAAAAATTTTTCTATAGAAAATTTTTTTAACAAAAGTTTTTCCATAGAAATTTTTTTTAATAAAAACTTTTAAATAGAAAATTTTTTTAACTAAAATTTTTCTATAGAAAATTTTTTATCAAAAATTTTTCTATAGAAAATTTTTATCAAAAATTTTTCTATAGAAAATTTTTATCAAAAATTTTTGTATAGAAAATTTTTGTATCAAAAATTTTTCTATAGAAATTTTTTTTTATCAAAAATTTTTCTATAGAAAATTTTTATTAAAAATTTTTCTATAGAAAATTTTTATCAAAAATTTTTCTATAGAAAATTTTTATCAAAAATTATTTTATAGAAAATTTTTATTAAAAAATTTTTCTATAGAAAATTTTTATCAAAAATTTTTCTATAGAAAATTTTTATCAAATTTTTTTTTTATAAAAAATATGTCTATAGAAAATTTTTCAATAGAAAATTTTTTTTATTCAAAATTTTTCTATAAAAATTTTTTTTATCAAAAATTTTTCTATAGAATATTTTTTTTATTAAAAATTTTTCTATAGAAAATTTTTTTATTAAAAATTTTTTTATCAAAAATTTTTCTATAGAAAATTTTTTTATAGAAAATTTTTTTATCAAAAATTTTTCTATAGAAGATTTTTTTATCAAATTTTTTTTTATCAAAAATTTTTCTATAGAAAATTTTTGTATCAAAAATTTTTCTATAAAAATTTGTTTTTATCAAAAATTTTTCTATAGAAAATTTTTATCAAAAATTTTTCTATAGAAAATTTTTATCAAAAATTTTTTTATAAAAAATTTTTATCAAAAATTTTTTTATAAAAAATTTTTTTATAAAAAATTGTTATCAAAAGTTTTTTTATAAAAAATTTGTCTATAGAAAATTTTTCAATAGAAAATTTTTTTTATTCAAAATTTTTCTATAAAAATTTTTTTTATTAAAAATTTTTTTATCAAAAATTTTTCTATAGAAAATTTTTTTATCAAGAATTTTTCTATAGAAAATTTTTTTATCAAAAATTTTTCTATAGAAAATTTTTTTATAAAAAATTTGTCTATTTGCTCATCTTTATATTAAAGAACCTTTGATTAGAGTATAAACCGGACTATCAGAATACGAATCACATCTGGTTTATAGACCATGAATTGGTCTATAAACCAGACTATGAAGCGGAACTAATCTATAAGCCAGAGTGTGGATCAGACTATGAGTCAGACTACGAAACAGAATAAAGACATGAGTGTGACAAATGTAGCTTAATTTGGTATCACAAGCAGTACCGGACAAAAATTGAATTTTAGTTTAACCAAATTTAATAAATTTAAAATCCCTGATATTTCCTTAAATGCAAAAATTTTAAAAATCTGACATGTTCGATATTTCTCTAATTCAGAAAGAAATCTTCATTTATGATGATACCTATTTCGGAGTGAAAAATAAACTAGTTATAGCGAGTTGAATACGAATTTTTGAGATTCATAAATCTTTTGATATATAAATAATCCCATAAATCTTTCCAACTCATCTCCCACTGTGACTAATGCTGCCACATTAAAATTCTTTGGTGACGATGTAATTAATAAATTTCCCTATTTCCTTAAAGCGCACGTGTAAAATCAAATATTTATGATCTCACCATAAATCCACTGATCTTCTATAAAGGAAACACCCCTATTTTTTCGGTTATTCCAAAAAGGACTACCACCGTGTCTGTGTGTCTATAGTTCCTTAATTTAATTCAGCTGCATTTCGCTTTTTATTGTTAATTGCACGTCTTCCTCTATTTTTCGTTGCGTTCGACTGTCTGTCTCTTTATTTTATATATCAAAATATATTTTTTTATTCTTATAATAAAAATTTTTATAATATGAAAATCTTTTTACAATAGCTTACAACTAACTACTATTGCGTTGTTAGTTAATTCATTTTAATTCTTTTGAAAATAAAATGTACGTTACTAAAATGAATTTGTAGTTTATTATATTTGAGTTTTTTGTTGTTGTTGGTTTCTCGGTTGTTATTGCGTTATTTGTTGTAGCGAATGAACAAAAAAAACATCCTCATCATCTAGATAAAATTTGTAACTAAGGCTTTTAGATGCATTTAAAAGAAGACGAAAAATTGCCAGGAATTGAAGTCTATAGAAATTGATATAATGGAGCAGACTTGTAGAGCAGATTTGTGAGGCATTAGCGAAAGGGAAGCTACATATAACTTTAGGTAACATTTACTTGGCTATCATAGTTTTTAAACTGGCATTTGTGGCATTTTAGTAGTTTCCGGATGTGGTTTTTATATGAAAGCTATGGTCAAATATGGACCGATTTCTATAAAATTTGATATACTGACCAAAAGTTGCATAAAACTTCTCTGCTATAAATTTAGTTGTCATACATACTACAATTTTATTCAATTTATCAGCATAAATGTGATTCCCGGGGCAGTGTTATATGGGAGCTCTAACTAAATGTGAACCGATTTCGTCCATTTTCAGTACACAACTTCTATAATATATCGAAAATACATTTCTAAAAAATTTTACATCTCTAGCTCTTTTAGTTAAGGAGCTATCGCGCTTTTATCTAACGGACAGATGGACATACACCGCCTTT